>VWYK01012404.1:0-28149 GCA_013399775.1 Semnornis frantzii
GCTCAAACCAGCACAATAGCTTTAATAAGAGGCCAGCTATGCATCTAACCAATGCTCAGAATTGATGTTATTAATTAAAAAAACCCCAAACTTCTGATTAAATACTTCTTGTGGTTTTACGCAGATCATAATCAAAAGGAAACTTTTAGTCAAAGGACTTTTCTTCAAAATGTTATTTCTTTCCTGTGGGAGAAGAGTCCCTATTTGCAGGTGAAAGATTGCTAAGGACCTAGGTGTCTCTGCTCCCTGCATGGGGTTGATACTGATAAATTCAGCAGACCTTTCACCTGCAGCATCTTTTTCTCAGAAACCGCTACAACCTTACAGCTACACATATGATGGAATGTCTCTGCCTAGGTAAAAAACACAGCTACTGTGTGCGTATTTATCTTAAAATTCATATCCGAAGCTATATCTGCTTTTGTGTACTACAGAAACTGGTTTTCCCTGATTCGTTTTATGAGAAATGTAATGAACAAATTCAGTCATTAAGATGACTCAAAGACTCGTTGCTAGCAAGCACACTCTCATATTTCTTTATTTTATAAAACCTTCTGAAAAGATACCAATGCCAATTGTGCTAAGCCTGACCAGGTTGCTCTATCAAGATCGTATCATTTCAAATTCTAGCAGGAGTAAAGCCATCTAAAACAATTTTAAATTAGCTCCTTGCATTTGCGTTAAGTTCTTTTCAATTACTTTGGTTAATTTGACACATTGTAAGTAAAGTTTGAGACCAAATGCAGCTTGGATAACAAGTGCTTTAAAATAATTTAGAGTTTGCTGTAAAGGAAAATGGTTAGTTTGGGAATATGCACAGTGAGTCAGGAGTTGGTGCTATCCCTGCTTGTTGAGATGAGAGTGCCTGATTTATCCTGCCAGGCAATTTGGCACCATCTGCTGAATGCGGAGGCAGTCAGAGAAGGTCAAAGAGGGAAAACCTAAGTTTCATCCCCCTTGACTGAGACCAGAGGAGTCATATTTCATGAGAAGTCCCATGATATTAGCAGTAGGCCAAGCGTTATGAACTAGGAATAGTGGAAACTGAGAAACTGCATGAAATGTACATTTCAGCACCTCTAGAGATTCTGCACGTTTAGGTGAAGTTTAAATATTTACAATTCCCTCTATCAACTATTAAATATGTCCTTCAGAGTTATTAATCTGTCTGCATCTCCAGTTGCCTAATATTGGAAACAACACATTAACTGGTCCACCTTTGGTGTATGATCTCTTGTCCCACTTGTCCATTTGTGGTGTGAGCCAGGTTAACAAACCATGCTCAAAGTAAAGCAAACTTAATATATATTTACTTCTTAATGTGCATTGAGTTCAAGCACTAAAGACACCTATTCAAAATAAAATGTCTTTTATTGTTTGTTTCGTCAAGCTTCCACTTCAGAAACACCTGTAAAATGCTGAGCTAAACATTTAATATGTAAATATGTTAGTGTGTAAATTGGGCTTTCCTAAGAAATCATTGCACAAGAGCTGCATAACTGATAGTATTATTCAGATTTTTTTTTTTCCAGTTGGGGGGGGAGCTTCAAATCAATTTTGCTTCAACAGTTGGTACATTGTAAGGAAAGCAGCTCTTCCATCAAGGATGAATTGAGTGAATTACTGCTTTGTATTTGCCATCAATACCATGATTCTTTCCAGAAACTGAGCTCATTTAGGTTTCTTAAAGACAGCAAATTCACTGTGAACACATTTCTCTCCATATTCACCAATTTTGCGCTAATACTGAGCACTGGAAGTCAATATAGTGTATTTAATTACTTTAGATGTTAATATGTAGCACCCGCCTTTGAAGAAGAGCAAGATCGTGACAGAATTCTCCTTAGCTGGATCTTATCCATGCATCTGTCTTGAATTGCATCTCTTGCCTACAATGTATCTACATCTCACCAAATCTTCTACTGCATGTTTCCATGTGTATTTCTAATTCTATACTCTGTAGCTAACATCAGCAGAACAAGTGCACAAGAATAGTTTCACGAGCAAAACATACCTTGTTCTTTTGCTTCACTCCCAGTTTCTTGGACGCTCTATCTTTTTAGGTGTAGCCAGAGAGAGCAAGCTAGCAGAGATTAGAATGGGGAGGGATGATGTGTGCTGCTGTACAAACAGGTCTTTGTTTGTCCTGACTTCTGCCTGTGACTGACATGCTCTCTTCTCCAGCAAGAGACTGGAGGATGGGCTTCAAGAACTACCTCTACCACCAACCTCGACTAGGAAGGGGTGGGAAATGAACATATCCTTTCTAGCATGAAACAATTATTTCATCCAGGATCCAATGAGAAGGTGTCTCCTCAGAGCAAAGTATAACATCCAGAACAGGAGAAGAGAAAGCACCTCAGGAAATAACCTCATCTTGCTATGTAGCATGAGCAGTCTGGGGAGAGTGGGAAGGAATGGGGTCCCAGGATCATATGGACAGAGGGGTGTAGTTGTTGGACAGATACCTTATTTTGCATTGGGCAGAGAAGAGCACATCTAGTCAATCTCATGCAGTACTCCAATTCCTGAGTTCAGGATCCTTTCAGTCTTTTAAAATAAAAATGGTTTAAAAAACCCTGTAGTTACTTTACCAGACTGCTAGTGCAGCATGCTCAGTAATACCATACATTGAGGTCTGTTGACCAAACATTGAACCAAGAGGTAAACCATTTCAGAGGAAGTTATTTTATACTGTGATAGCTAATCAAATGATTTGATACTGTGAAAACACACAATGAAGTTCTAAATGGAATGAAAGTATTGTGTATTAATGAGAAAATAGTCTCAAGGGTGAGTTGTGTGACCTCGTATTTCTGTCACAATTTGGCCCTCATTCTATTATGATCATCCTGGATCTATTTTGTGATGTGAATAGAGAAAAAAAATGTACCTTAGCTGTTCAACTGTAATACTTACACTTTCTAGTCTGCATCGTTTTGATTCTGATGTTACTTTGTAACGGTTTGGTTTTCCCTGCGTACTGGACTGCTTCAGTACAGAGGCTAGGTAGTACAAAAAGGTGTCTTTGCTCACCTGACTGCCTTTGCAGTTTGATGTCTTGATGCTTTTTCAGTTGGATTTTTCATATGCCAGGAGTGAACTAGGGCCTCTGTAAGAAGTGTATTGTCTCATCTTCTGCTACCTCAGCAAGGAGATTAGTTAAAGGGCACAGGTGTTTAGAATCAAACTTTCTGAAATTGAACCTACCTACTTGTAGTGGTCCCATCCAACAGGGTGTTCCCTCTCTGTGTTGGAGATGGGCAGCTGGGACAGCAAAGAGATGGATACATAGTTGCACCTCTACCTTTACTTCAGAAACATCAGACAGAATATTTTTGGCCACTACTGTTATGTGGATGGCAACTTAAAAGGGGAGGAAAGAGATAGCTGCAGGCAGCTGCTGTCAGAACAAAACATCTTTGCCTTTTCAGGATGACAAAATGCCTGACGCTGCTTTTCTACAGAAGTTCTTTTCTGGTGCAGATCCTGGCCACAGGACTCCACGCCTTAAATGAGATTATCTTAATACTTCTGGAGCACACAGTGTTCCAGGGCAATGCTCTACTGCAGGAGGAGGCAGTGAGACTGATGTGGATGTAATTCAGCAGGGGACTGGCTATAAGCAGGGATAAAACTCGGAGGAGGGAATCAGAGCATGTTGTGATGATGGCCTGAATTTGGATGCCTTTTTAGTTAATTGCAAATAAATTTTGAGGGTTATATCAGAAGATGCAATAAAACTACATTAGGATTATTTCCTGGCTGCCCATTTAAGTTCCTTTGTTTTTCAGGAAGTATCTGTGTTTCCAGAACATATTTTGAAAGTGCTATTTGAACATTCCAGTGAACCGATGATTTGATGGGTTTGTTTTTAAAGTGAAGAGTGTGAGAGATAATTTTCTTCAGGAAACATACTGCTGCATTTTGAGAAAAGACAGGGCAAACAAAGCTGCCATTTTGCTGGTGATTTGCACACACCACCCCCCCACCCCGCTCCCTTCCATGGCTCCATGTACCATGGTTTTCAGTCACCAAAAACCTTCATAAACAGGAGGAAAATTTCCCCCTCGTGATGCTGTTTCAGAGTAGAGACTGGGAAGCAAATTGAGATTTGGAGTAAGCAAAAATTTTAGGGAATGTCAGCAGGGAAGTGCAACCCGAGAGGAGGTAGGAGAAGGCTGCTGTAGGAACAACCTTTCAGATGTGAAAAGCAAGGTAGTTTCAAGGAAAATGTTCAAAAGGGCAGGGGAGTCTGCAATGGGAGAAAGCAGAGTGCACACCAGTACTTCCAGGTCTTACCTCCTTCCCCTTTTCTCCCCTTTGCCACCTAATTGCTCCACCACCCTGAATATCTGTCTCTATGCCAACTCTCTTTCTGTCCTTGTCTCCAGCCCTAGTGGTCCTTCCTTTATTTTCAGTTTCCTTTTGCTTTATTGCTCCAGCCCTGCAGCCACAGTGAGTGCGGCAGGCCGTGTCGGGGGTAGACTGGCAGGATGCCAGCCTTACAGAGGAATACTGAAAATTGCAGAGGCTTTTTTTTCCTCACTGTGGCATCTGGGAGCTGCAAGAGAACCATAAGGAAATATTGCCTTTTTCACCCTCCCTTGTCTGTGTAGAGACAGTAATCATGAATTGTGATCAACTTCTGGTTTAGCTGCATATGTATTCCTGCTCCTGCCTAAAGAGATATGGCTCTGTTAGAGGTAAGAGGCAAAGCAGAGCTGATCCACTCCCTTCAGGCTGGAGCCATTAAAGCCAGGAAGAAATTATGGGCCATGAGAAGGCAGTGGCAGATGGAGGTAGGAGGGAGTAGTGACAATGTAGCAGCAGCAATCCATAGGACAGAAGTGGTTTTCAAAGGAGATTGTCCCCTGCTAGGATGAGAAAGAAGAAAGAAAAGGCAGCACTGAAATTTAACTGCAAAAGTGCTGCTGCCTCTGACATTACCCTAGACTAAATTTATATAATGTACCCTGGGAAAATAATGTCTTTTAAAGTACTCAGAATTCTAAATGTGCTTTGCATTTTAAATGTGTGAAACACAGGTTTCACTTTTTTTCTGTAAATAAAATTAGTTTTTTATCTCATTATATCCTTGATATCAACGCTCAGCTCTTTGCAGGCTGACAGTGAGAAGTACCAATGCTTCTGCACTGCTATTAAATCATCTTAAAAGATACCACTTAACCTGTGAGTCAGCCAGCTCATTAGTACATAGAGTTTATATGAGAAAGTCTATGAGGAACCTCAGAACCTGATTTTTTCAGGGCAAAATCTCTGCTTGAATATTATAGATTAAGTATCGTAGGAATGGATAAAGGCCTTGGAGACTTAATGACAGTGTCAACACTGCTAATTACATTAACTATTGTCATTTATTACAAGATAGTGTGTAGGGTACCTTGGAGTCCATCTTCAGCACAATGGATTTTTAAGCAAAGATAAAATTCTTATATTCTCATTTAACACACATTCACATGTAAATCAAATATAACTCACATTGCACCCTGCATGTCACTCAACATCTGTATAATGTCAGTCAGAAAAAGTATTTGAAAACAGTTTTTTTGTGCTTTACTTACTGAGTTTTCTGGAACACTGTTCATTGTTTGATATGAAGAAATCAGGGATATAGTAGTTCTTGTTCATGCAACATTTCTTGTCTCTTGCCTTTATTGTTGGATGACACTTTGCTTCCAGCAACTGTTCTCTATGGACTCTCCGAGGCCCTCTGTTCCATGTCTCTCTCTGATTTTTTGCCTTTCTAGTTTTGTTGTTGATTTTCTCAACTTCTTTCACAGGCTGCAGTCTGTGCTTTGTTAAAATATGCAACATAAAGCACTGGGCTAATCAAAGAATCAAAGGCATCTCAGTGTATTCTCTCAGATAGATGCTCAGGCTGTTGCTGCTTTTCTGTGAAGACAGCGAGTATGCAATATACTCAGAACCTGTTGATGTTATGAACTGTCAGTTCCAGACAGTTCGTGGTGTAAAAAGCATATGTGTAAAGTCTGGTGTCTCCGACTAACAAATTGATCAAATGTATCATGGAAAAATTACTCTAAATTGAGAAACTGTTCCCAGCTATCAGCCATCACAGATACTAGTTGTCTGATACCTAGAAATCCATACCTGATCTGATTCTTTATTATTTCAGAATGTTATGAGGTTTTGCTTGGCAGTTTTTTTACTGCTTTGCTAGGTATTAGCTATTGACAGTTAAAGGTGCTTGGTCTTGAAGGTGTGGAGCATTCTGTGGCTGCTGAAGTTCATTGGTGCCAGGAGTCCAATAGAAATCTGAGTGTTACCTTTGCCTTTATCACTTGCACTAATTTATCTGTAGTTAAAGAATAAAATGGAAAAATCCCAAACAAACCCAAAACTAAACAACCCAAACCAGAACAAAACAAAACAACCCCCAAACCTCCAAAACCAACCAACCAACCAACCAACCAAAAAACCCCAAACTTAGAGTAACTATAATGTCTGACTTAGTTTTCCTTGGTCATCACCGCTAAAAACGCTACAGATACTGCACTGACTTTTGCAACCTTTGACCACGCCACCACTTTTGGCCTGTCACAGAGTAGCTCTGATCCCTACACAAGGTTGTTTGCTGGGCACTCATCTCTGAGATGTTGCAAAGAGTTTGTCCAGCCCTCCAAACTGTCCAGACTTTTACCACTGCTGTTCATTCATGTAGTCACCAGCAATATTCTCTCAGCAATAGTTTTTCTGCTGGATATTATCAAAGCTGACTGTATGGGGCAAAACCATCTTTGCCAACAGCCTAACCAACATGGTGCTTTAAACAAGGAACAACAAAGGAGGAAAATGGCAAACATAACTGAGTGAGGAAGTGGTGGCAACCTCAGGAAGCTTGCAGAAGAAGCTGGAGGGGAGAGAGGAGACCGCGTGCCTACCTCTCTGACAGGCTGTCACAAACACCATGATGCTCAGCAGAAGCAAAGCATTACACTTAGGGAAGAATGACCCCATGCACTAGAACAGAATGAGGACTAGTTGCAATGCAGGTTTGGAGAGTACATCCTGGGGGTCCTGGTGGGCACTAAGGTGAACATGACCCAGCAACAGACCCTTGCAGCAAAGAAGGCCAACATTGGGAGATGCATTGCCAGCAAATTGAGTGAGGTGATTGTCCCCTCTGCTCTTCACTTGTGAGGCACATCTGCAGTGCTGGGTTCAGATCTGGATGAGCTAGTATGAAAAAGATGTGGACAAAAAGGAGTGAGGAAAGTGAAAGGCCACAAAGACCATTAAAGGATTAGAGCAAAGAGAATCTGGGAGAGCTGGGACTCTTCAGCCTGCGGAAGGGAAGGCCCAGAGGAGGTATTCTTTCTCTTTAAATATCCGGTGGGAAGATGGAGCCAAACTCTTCAGTGCCCAGTGTCAGAATAAGAGGCAATGGGCACTATCTGGAACTCAGGAGATTCCATTTCAAGGACTTTTTTTACCGATGAAGAAGATTACTGTGCCCACAGAGGCTATGGAGATCTCCTGAAATACTAAAATCACAGCCAAATAAATTTCTAAATAACCTGCTATAGGATGAGCAGAGGAGTTGGACTAGATAATGATGGGAGGTGCCTTCCAATCTTGGCCACTCTGTGATTGCAGCCACATGCTCAAATGGAAGTCAGTTAGCAAACAGCATTGGCTCAAAAATTATAATCACCTGTATGGAATGCACCATCTGATGAGCTTATGTAGTTGTGATTTGATAAAACAAATCTTTTGTTTCCAGACTCCTTATTGGTCCCTATAGCTCTTTGTCAGAGAACAGCCCAGATGCTCTGTAAGAACAGCAACCTCCTTGGATCATAGGAAGTGACTGTGTATGCATTTATTCTGGAACTTGAAGTCTGAATAGAAAATTCAGTGTCTGAAGAGCCTCTTACAAGAGATTTTTGCCAGAAACTTTCTGGAAACCGAAATACTGAGATAGAGGCTGATTCGCCCTTATCCACTTAATCATAGTTCATCATCTCACATTGGTGGTGTTCCTCTTGCTTTACCTGTCAGAAGTAGTTTTGGCATATAAAAGCTGAAAGGACTTTTGCCTCTGAGTTTCACCATTCGTTGATAGATAACCAAGAGGTTGTTTTAGATGCTTATTGAGAAAGAAAGCATTTATTTTTCTAAAACCTAACGTAAGTAATGGCTATGGTTCTTAAGAAAAGATATATCCTTGGCTCCTAGGCAGACATGGCCCTATGAGAAGATAGAGGAACATCTTCACCGTTCTGTCTGAGGACTTTTCCACACAAACCAAGGCCATATGCTTTATTACTGGAAGGGCTGTCATAGTTATGCTGACGACCCTAAGCTAAATACTGTCTGGGCTTCTCTACCATAATGAATAAAGAAGAATTTTGCTAAAATCACATTTGAATCCAGACTTTTTTTCTGTACTCAAAATAAGTCAAATCATCGGTGTTTCATGTGTGCAAGCTACAGGAAGAAGTCATAAATGACACTGGGAAAGACTGCTCCCTAGGTTTGTGAGTAGCAAAACTAAAGCTCACAGCTGAAACATTTTTTTGGAAGGCTGTTAGACTTGTTACTCACCAGAGACAAATAATATAATTTTATTTGTAACATACATGAGTGCAGCTTATTTGTAATCAGCTTTACCTACAAAAGAAGACCATTTACTGCTGTAGTTTGCTGTCATCATAACCCAAGAAACTGAACAAAAGAACGTTATTTGTGGAAATGTGAAATTCAGTTAACACCTTTCGCATTGTTCTCCAAGGACACTATGGTTAAAAGCATTATTTTTCTCATACTATTTCTTCAATATTAATAGACCCTTATAAAATTCAGAAAACAAGTCATATACTGATGTTTTCATATTCCTTTTTTGGGGACCCTTAAGTCAATAAAGAGTACATTTGTACTTTGGTTTCCATGGGCAACAGTTTTGGTGTATTCTTCAAGGGTACTTAGGTAGCTACTTCACTGTGTGTTTCTTATCATCTCTGTAAACATCTTTCAGAGCTTTTAACTCTGCATTTAACTTGAATATGTGAAGTCTTACAGCAGATCTCTGATTTCTGGTCAAGATATTTTATACATATTTGTGCTGGTTTGAGGCTAATTGGAATATTTCAATGAGAGAAATTAAATAACTGGTTATAAAAAGAAAATAATGAAGAATTCTATATTATTCATTGGCTTGCTAGAAGGGATAAAAAGCCAAAATGTAATTGATTAGTCCCTCTTTGTTCTGGAACACTGGCTTCCTTTCGCTTCCCCTTCGTTCTGCTCTAATATCTTCCACTGACAGCTTTGCTGATTGTTTTGTCTATCAGAGACAGAGAGTGGCTTTGAGCACCTTATGGACAATTTCTTTGTCTGGGAGGGAGTTTGGATTTCTGTATTATTTCTAATTTGTATATAAGTGTAAATACTTGTAAATATATTGTGTATATATGCTTCAAAATTTTGTTTTGCTGTAGATATAACTTCATCTTACTTCCAAGCCATCTGAGCTGCTCTGGTAAATTTCAACAGTGCAGGACAGGGAAAGTTCCTAACCCACCACAATATCTAATATATGTTTGTAAATATACATCCTCAGCTAGTACTTATTTGGTCTTCCTTAGGTCATTGCAATGATTGAGAGCTTAATACAAAGAACACTAAAAATTACTTTCCATATTGTCCCTGCTTCAGTGGTGACTTAAAAGCGTCATGTTAACAGTACCTACACCTGACTTTATAATTGCACAAACCCTTGATTTTATTAGCAAGACCTGACAGTCAAGTGTTAGGTAGACATTATTCAACTTTTCAGTTTGGACCTAGTAGAGTTCAACATGTTGTGGCAGTAAGTACTCCAAGAAAAAGAACAATTTATCATAAAAATGAAAACTATGAAGCAATTTACTGCTGTCTCCCACAGCCTTGGCACTCATTAAGCACTCACACCTAACATGTGAAAAGTACAAAAATAATTTTATCTGAAACTGCTTTGTGTATTTACATAAATATTTATATAAAATTAATATTTTATGTGTATTGCCTTATGCCTGTCACCACCAAATTAACCAGGACATATCTTTCCCCTTACGGAAGAAAAAAAAAAAAAATCACCATATTTGCAAGATAGCTCTGTGGGAGTAAACTATAGAAACAGTTCCATCTGGGCTTCTGTTTATATATCACAGCATAAACATTTAATCTTCAGTTTGCCATACACGGACAGCACAATTACTGCTAAATGGTAATGTTATATTATTAACATTAATATATTGCATTCCTACTTAGAGTTATTAATAAGGGGAGGGGATCGTTTATGGTTTCTTTTTTAATAGTTTTGGAACAATTGCAGACAAATCTTTCTGTCATATAGGGTAACGACCTGAGTGTAAGTATTTTTCACATTAATTGAGGCACACTCTTTAAGTAGACAGCTGATTATCCAGTTCAAAAGGGTAACTGTTTCTCTGTGGTTTCCCATTTCTACCATATTTTTGTCTGTTTTGTCATCCTGTAATGGAACTGTATCCCTGGGATTCACAACTCAAGTAATAGCAATTGCTTGAATTGTAATTACATTTAGCCCCTCTTGCCAGTGCCGTTCATTACTGTTGAACTTTGTTAATTCTGAGTCAGTTTTACCAGATCGCTTTTGTTAGTACCAGTGCATTAGCATACACAATTCAGGAACCATTTTTACACCCTGAAACATAAGCTGCCTGAGCACAATCACTAAAAGAGTTTGTACAGTTTGACAAATCTATGCTTGAAAATAATTGGCATGGAAAGCAGCAAATTGACTTGTAGGTGATGAATATTCACCGTTTATAAATTCGTCATGAGGAATTCATGTTTGAAAGCTTTTTGAATTAAATAGCTTAGGTTTGCTTTCTCACCAAATGAATAAGCATGGGAAAGCTTACTTAAATCCTAGTCCTCATTCTGCCAGTTCTTGAGGGCTTTTAGTTATCCAATAGGAATGTAATTCATTGTTAATTGTAGCCTATAAGGCTGGATTTGCTGAAAAGCATAAAGACTCAAGGACAACTTCAACTGCGCAATTCAGTGATATGTATCAAAGTATAGAACCAGTTTTCTTTACTGGCATTTCTTACACAAGCTGTTTTCAGACTGAACTATGTTTTTAAACTATTCTTGCTAGCTAAAGCCTGACTTATACACAACTTTTTAGCAGATCAGACAGATGGCACATGTCTGTGACAGTGTTGGTTTTACATTTGTTTTGACAGTGCTGATCACACCCCCATACCTGCCATTGCCTGGAGGAACTGCATCATGATAGTTGTGAACCTGTCTGTAAGGTTAGTTAGCTAGCATAATGCTCATACAGTATGTGTGCGTGTGTGTGTGCGTGTGTTCAGTCTGAACGTCTATATTTTTTTAGATAATATGGTGTATTTTATCCTGCCTTCCCAGAACATCAGTGCCTCCTGCCTGCTGTGGTGCCTCGAAGCTCTGGGGGTGTGTAGCCTGCCAGGGCTGCTAACCACTGGTCCTATCTTCCCCCTGAAAGGAGAATGATCCTCTGACTGGGATATCCACACTCCATCTGCTAGGCAAACTCTAATAATGGCTTGAACTCCTTTCACAGTTGAACCCTAAGGAAACTGCAGGGTTAAGTTTCTGCTTATAAGTTTAAGAGCAATTTCTGTGCTTTGGCAAGATGTGAGTATATAAATTCTAATCACTCCCCTTCCTATGCCTCAAAGGAAATTAAATTAAATATTGGCATCAGCCTGAACACCTGTGGCCTGTAAAAGATGATTATTCGAGTAAATGTATTAACTTTGTGTAATCAGGATTCCCTTTCCCTCAGTTTGGGAATTTACCTACAGCAGTACTTGCAGCTTCCAACCACTTACGTGATGGTCTTCATGTGTGTTTTTCTTGTGCAGATAGACGCAAAAAGGTCCCAACTAGAATAATTATCTTGGTTATACCAGCGAAAATTTGAACTTCACTATGAGCAATACAGAGTTTCATAGCTACCTAACAGGTCATGATGTCCTCCTGCATTTGACGTGGTGCTTTATTATTTTATTAAGTGAAAACTATCTTTTGAGAGTCTGATTGATCCACTAGATACGTAAGTAGCTGTTCTGTGGTATATCCACGGGCAACTCAAACCTCAAGACATTCAGTAAAAATAAATGTGCAGCTCTGTACCGGGTTTGGAGTAATTGCACACCCCAATGCAGGCTGGGGACAGACGAGCCCTGGAACACTGAGCAGCAGAGGACACATGGGTGCTGGCAGGCCACATCAGCTGTAAGCCAGTATTGTGTCCCAGTGCTGGCAAAGGCCTGACATCTACTGAGGTACAGAAGCAAGAGATAATTTCACTTCCAGTGCTTAAGAAGCCACATCTGAGGTGCTTCACCTGGCTTATAGGTTGGACTGGATGATCTTGGAGGTCTCTTCTATGATTTGGCCTTCACAGTCCAAAGAGGAGACAGGAAACTGAAAAGAGGCCACTGGAGAGGCAGACAAGGGATGAGGAAAGGCTGGGTCTGCTCAGTCTCAAGAGGACCCCCCCAGAAGTGGGGAGGAGCATGAAGGAGGTAGAACAAAGCTTTTTCCCAAGAGTATGTATTAATTAAACTCTGACTGCATAAGGGAGTGGCTGAGAACTGGAACACACTGGGCAAACATATTTTTGAATTTCCACCTTAAGAGTTTCTAAAACTTCACAGGAAAAGATGCTGAACTACCTGGTCTAACTTAAGTTATCTTTGTTTTAAGCAGGAGGACTGCAGTCCATGACTTCAAAAAGTCCCTTTCAATAATTTTATGATGCGAGAAACCATAGCACAATGCCTTCATACTGTGTACAATTATACTACTTTCTAAAAGTATCACTGAGTATGGAAAAAGCTAATAAAAGCAAAGCAGCCAGTTCATCCTCTTGTGCTATGGGACTTCTGAGAAATATTCTGCAGGGAAAATACTACCACCCTTTCAACCCTATCTGAACACAGTAACATATGTCCCAGTTTTGTGTTGAGCATACAAAATTTGACAAACTGCTACAAAGGGCAACCTGTCAGGCTGACTGAAGTGCAGGGCTAGAAATAGTGTCTGATGGTTGTGCAGCGTGTCCCATCTGTGCCTACACACTCTAAAGGCATGATTTCCCTCCCTTCGAAGTGCTACCCTTGGTCTTGGCATATTGCTATCAGACTGAGCAGCATTAGCCAAAGCCGGTGGCAAGGAGAGCCGCAGAAAAAGACCAGCGACTTTCTAACAGTTAATTAGAAAGGGTAATGTCTAATTCATTGCAGTTTTCCAAAGTGCTTGTTCCCTTCAGGTCGGCAGTTGTCAGAAGTTACTGAGATAGCCACTGTTGTCAGGTCCAGCAGTGGGCACCTGTGAATGCAGGTAGAACCTGGGCTGCCCTGCCACCTGTCTGGCTGCCCTGCCGCCTTTCCCCATCACTGTCTTGATGGAAGTATCGTTCATGGAGGTGTTGCTTTTGGCAAACTTACCCCAGACCCCGGTTGAGTTACTTTGGTTGGTTTTATTAGGTCATTGGAGCAGGGAGACACACTGCACGTTCCTGTGAGCTCTTTCCAACGCGTTTTACCAACACGTAGAAGGCCACAGCTCTATCGAAGCTTGATATTTGGCGCCACCTGGTGTTGGAATGACCAGCCTGTAGGAGGAACACTGGCTGCAGGGGAACCGGCTCTTAAGTGTGGGATGCGGGCAGAAACTATCACATGACGCCACAAACTGGAGCTACAGCTTTGCTGTGTCTCGCAGGTGGGGAAATGTGCACAAAATGAGCAATGTCAGTTATCCTAAATGACTTTCTCACTGATGCTCCTCTTAGACAGAGGTGGTCAATGCTCGCTGAAGTTCGTCGAGACAGACAGCAGAGGGCATTAATGAGTATCTTAAGCACCAGGGTTTGCTTCCAAACAAAAACGTGGATTTGACTGGTGGTCTAAGTGTACTCTTTGCCTTTATCCCTTTTTAAAAACCATGATGAGGGCTAGGCTTGTCGTTAATTCACATCCACATATTTTCCCATATGCTTTCTGTATATATATAAATTGAAATATTGCTGATGAGCCAAGGTTTCCTCTGCCTGAGGTGATAGGAATGAAGTGAGCAGAGAAATACTAAAATGGTAGGCATATGTTTGACCACATCTGAGCTTTATGAAGAGTAACAAAAAAAGCTCAAAGCCATTTTTCTGTCCTTATAGTTCAGTTATAGCAAAAAGAGTCATCTGAGAGATTGTTTTGATGGGAGTATTGCTTGTTTTACCAGACTCAGTGGAGTGCCCTTTTAAAGCTGTGTGACTGATCAAAAGAAAATGCTCAGCTGCTCTAATACTTTATAGGCATGTTTCGCTCTTGTTCTCTTTAATTTCTGATAGGCAAGTTCAGGACTGCACTAATTTACTCCTGGCACGAAGCCTGGGATGTAACATGCCAAAGTGCAGTATATAATAACTACAACTGGACAGAGGAGTGTACGTCGGCACATGTTTAACACCCCTCCTTTTACTACTGGAGTCATGGGGTAATATCTACTCTTTTTGCCAGCTTTGGTGAAGGTGTAAATGCACATGCACAATGTAATGGCTTTAAATCTTGGATTCCTACTTGTATGCACCAGATGGATCTTGTATAAATGTTCCACTTTACAGCATGTTAGCATTTGCTAGTAGTTAACCAAAGGTTATAGCTGCCAGACTTTTCTGTGGCAGTTTCCAGGCTTTAAAAAAAAAATAAAAGAGACAGAAAGAAAGGGGAAAAAACCAACAAAACAAAGAAAACACAGACGAAACAATTGTCCACACAAGAGGGAATGTCAACATTATAGATTTAACTAGTTTTAAGAATTGCATGTACCTGTATTTGTTCTTGAAGAAGATTTGATTGGCCTTGTCCTGATTTGAACTAGATGAGGTATGTGAATTTTAGCATTTGTAAGGAAAAGTTTCTCTATTTGTCAATAATGATTGAAAAAAGTGTGATGGTTTGGGAGTTCCCCGTCCCNATACAGAAACACAACACCCCTCCCAGAAATCAGAGACCCCAGGAGGGGCTCCCAACCACCCTTCCACCTTCTCCCCACCCCTACACCTTACCCCAAGGTTTGCCTTACGCGCAAGGTGAATTTTTAGGATCGGCCAGGGGAAGATTCGAAGAAAAGTGGTTAGTGAAGTTATTCAGCAGAGATGAGAAGCCAGAGCTACTAGAGAACCCAAAACGCTGTGTCCCGTGACACCCACTGCCTTATCTTTTTGTTTTGGGTTCTTGTTCCTAAACATCTCAGCAAGCCTATGAGTGAAGCAGACATCACCGTTGTTTACCTTCACAGCCTATAGTATAATTTTCCCTATTAAAATATTCCAATTAACTCAAACCAGCACAAAAGGTCTTTAAAATGTTAGTCTATTGTACACAGGATTATGGTTATCTTAGGAAATATGTATATATATAGATGGATTTCTGGATATACTTTTATTGAAAGCAAGTCTGGAACCTAGATAGATTAGAAATTAACTTAATCAGAATTTAAAGTGATTATATATAGGCCAGAAGTATTTTTCAGTGTATGCACTAACACATATGAAATACATTTGTACTTTGCATTTGCTAAGTGCTTTTGTCTTTGCTAACTAGAAGTACAAATCTCACAGGCTATATCATTAAGACATGAAAATGTGCATTTTTAGTAGGCTATGAATTCTTGCTTCAAGTTCAAATTTGCTCTGCAATGTACCTGAGGCTTGTATGGTAAGCATGTCTTTGGGCTAATGAGGCATTGCTGTTCACAGAACTGCACCTACTTCAGCAGACTTCAGCAGTGGAGCACTTTCCCCTACTTCCACTACTGACTGACTGTCAGAGAGCCCAGAGACCGTAATCAGATTATTTGCTTCCTGCTGGATGCAGAGAGTACAAGCTTCTGCTTGTCTCATGCTGCCCTTGGGCCATCCCTACTCCCTTTAATAGCTGAGGTATTATTGAATGGCCACAGTCCCGGGGCTGTGTCCTTTTGGGCCACACGGGCTTGCATCTCTCATGCTCTCCTCCGACATCTCTTTACTGGAATACTCAGTGGAACAATTTAATCATTGGAAGTGTTTGCTTCTGAGCTCACTGTGCATTTTAGTTCTGTGCTGTTGGCCAGGATTGATGAATTCAGAGAAGAGAACTTTAAAAGGCCTTTAGATGTGGTTTGCTAAAAGCTTATTTACTGTATGAATGATAAAAAGTACCAAACGTGTGCATCGCGCTGTGCTGTGTGCAGTTTTCAGGCATATTTTACTGATTAAAAAAAAAAAAATCTTTCCTGCCTGTTGAATTTATGGCCAAGATAGTCAGATTATTAGAAATACTTACGTGTTTAATCTTTTGGTGTTTTGAGCAAGAGAAGGTAGGCGAAGAGAGTTGCACAAGGAAAGTCACACAAGGAAAGCGCAGTGGGATTGTTTTTTATTTTGTGGAGATTGTAAATTCTGTTATGGAAAATGTAATAAAGAAGCAGCTTAAACAAAAAGAGTGGCTGTGTGAAATCACAACATTTCCATTGGGTGAAAACAAATCCTAACTTTATGTACATGTCCCTGGAGAAATGTAATGTGAATGCTTACAGCTGTTTTTAGTTTCTTATTCCCTGATTAGGTTTAAATTAAAGGAAAGATGTCATATTGAATTATAAAGAATTACTCGTTTTACATATTTTGGGTTATATATACTTTCTATCACAGTCCTACTGTGGCACTTGCAAGGATGTACTGAACATGTGCACACAAATAATATTAAAAGCGAACTGGTTGCAATATAATGGTTCTGGCAGAAAAATGCATATAGCTCCCACATCTCTCTCCTTGGTACCTTCACCAGGAAGGAAAAACTGCCCCTCCATTCTCAACCTTCCCCTGCAAGATGGTGCTGTGTGAGGAAGAGGGGTTGCGTCTTTGGAGCCCTCTGCTTCAGGGCCTTCTGCTCAGGGCCTGGCAATCTGGGACATCTGCTGACCTGGATCAGAGGGTATGAGGTCCCCAGGACAGACAGTGTGTCCAAGTCTGACCAATAACTGAAGCAAGCTGAGTGGGAGGGAAGGAGGAAATGCCACAGATGGCTGTGACATTTCTAAATGCAGGCTCTTTACTTAATGTCTGCTTTCAGCAAGCATCCAGGTGATCCAGTAGCTCAGAGGTTTAAAATTCTCTTTATGGAGGTTTATGCCTCTCCTCTGATGGAAAGCTCTTCCTTGATGGGGAAGACAGTATTGTGTAACTTAGCTAAGCAATCACAGCTACACAGCTGGGCAAAGATTTGGTTTTGCTGCAGATTAGAAAAACTCAGTTGGACCAATTGGCACACTCACAGATTTGGAAATAATTTAAAAATTATTCCATGGGATGCTTTGGCTGCAGAGTAATTTTCTTGCAAATCATCAACTCTGCAAGAATCACAAGACTTAGCAGATTTGTTAATGAAAACTACTCTGGTAAATACATATCTTTTTTAAAAAATAAAGTAGAAAAAAGACTAAAATTGACTACTTGAGCAGGACAAGTGCTGATTTGTGTAAGGAGGTTTACAGAGCTGTGCTATGTGCACATTAGATGGGGCTGGGAGAGTAGGGAAAGAGATCTTCCAGCAGCAATTCCTTTTAGTTGTCTACATTTTGCCTTCTAGTACAGCCACTGTAGCATAAGTTGCAGTAAGTAATATAGAGAGGCAAAGATGGTGCTGTCCCACTATATGTGGAAACTGTGCTCCTCTTAGACATGCAAAGAGATGAACATCCCATGTACATCTTTGTGCTCCTGTAATAGTCTTTCCTCTTTTCTCCATCTCCCTAAGAAGTTGTTTGTATCATGGTATGTTTTCAAGCGTTCAAGCGGTGGATGAGAAGAAAGCCACTGCTGACCTGCAAGGTAATTGCATCAAGAAGAAAAAGGGAGACTCTTTCAAAGGCACAATTTTCTAAGCTGGCAGTTAAAAGGAAATGTGAACATGTGAGAAACAGCTTTGAGGCAAGCCTTTGGGCATCTTGGGAAGTAACATCTTTTGGGTGCACTTGCTGTATTCCTCTTGATACCAAACAGCAGTAATATTTCTTCCTGTGAAGATAGGGCATTTGGACCAGACATGCCTGAGGGAAAAGGGAGATGAACCCTGGAAATGCAAATAGCAGCAGAATCTGATGGTGGAGGTGCCTCAATCCACTCTGGGATGCCCTGGCAGCTGAAGTCTCTCTCTGTGCCTTGGGGTTTGGAGAGAAGAAGGTGGCTATGAAGTGGGATATTGGGTGAGAGAGCTTCTGGTTGCTGCTCATCTTTTTTGAGAGCTATTGCTTTAAGCAAAAGGAAAATAATAATCACGACATTGTTATTATGATAGAGCTGGCCCTTCACTCACAATTTGTTAATGTTGTTTAAAGAGTAATGCTCCTGTCCTGTCCTGCCATTTCATCTAGAACAGAAAGAAGTAAAAACTCCTTCACGTGGTTAGAGACACCTGATATGATGGCCATCAGCACAGCTCAAGTTTTCCATCAGTCTGAAGATGATGCCATGTTACCAATTTTCCCAGGTATGTAATGCTCTTTCTCATGTTCACCAACCAAGTTCCAGTTTAGGTTCGATTCATGCCACAAAGCATGCAGAAACAAAACCTTGTGCAGTCTCTGCAAGAGATGGCAATGGTTTCCAGATCCTTATCCTCTAAGAACTGACTATATCTTGCAATACAAGTTACCTTACCTTCCCAATGTCCTCTCTGCTTCTCTGTAAATTCTTTGGAGTATTTGTAGTCCCCAGCAATATCTTTATATAGTAGTACTAGTAGTACTAGTAGTACTAGTAATAATAATAATAATAATAATATCCTCAGTATTCTAAGGATTCAAAGGGGCAGTGGCCATTATTGTTGAAGAAAGTGTGGCCTGGGACTCACTCTCTTGCCCAGGAATTTTCAGAGCTCTAAGTCCATCTTGCTCTATAACTACATCTATCCCATCTGACATTAGAAATATCTCAATATTTCTATACCCGTTTCCCTTCTGTACACTGTAAAATTAAATACCTTACTGTTTTGAAGCACTTTATTAACACAATATAAACAGGAGTCATAAAAGCACCTCACATTGAGCATCTTTTATTACATGTGTAATGAAAGTGAGAAGTGAAAGCAGGCAAGGATGACAGTTCACCCAACTTGGAGGTGTTGCTAAGGTTTAGGCAATCTACACCCATCATTAAAACCGCTTCAGTAAAGAATAAAGGCCAGGTGCTGACTCACTTCTGAAAGGAAGCATTTCCTGCACATCAGGTACTCACTACAAGAAAGACATGAAGGTGCTGGAGCAGGTCCAGAGATGCACAACAAAGCTGGTGAAGGGTCTGGAGAACAGGTCTTGTGGGCAGTGCCTGAGGGAACTGCAGTTGTTCAGTCTGGAGAAAAGGAGGCTCAAGGGAGACCTTTTTGCTCTTCACCTGAAAGGAGATTGTAGTGAGGCAGTTATCTCTTATCCATAGCGTGATTGGTGTCACATTTTGTCCACACAGAGCAGATGCAAACAGAGTAACATCATCGGTACCAAAGCAGCTCCTGATTTTTTAGATCAGTGCATATAGATCTCTGGTCTTTCTTATACTCTGGCTTTATGGAAAAGAGGGCAGTATGCAAGAACCATTACAATGTGCAGGTAATTGCCCTACAAACACAGAAAAATCCCTAGTGTTTTGGAGAGCTGGAGTTTTCTCCTGCATGTGCTTGACTGAAGTCATGACCAAGAGAGACAGCTCTCCTGCCTGTGTATCTCTGCAGTCCCTTGAAAATGAGGAGAAACTAATTTTCCAGTACCAACTACTCAGTTATGCCCTTGCCATCAGGTGAGATATTCCACGAAGTGGATTCATGTGGTTTGGACAAATTACTGAGTGAGGCATTTAATCAAGAACAACTCTCAGTCATGAGGCTTACTTTTTCTTTTTCTTTTTTTTTTTGGTTCTTTTTTCCTTTTCTTTATTTCTTTTTCTTTTTTTTTTCTATTTATTTGTTATTTTTCTTTTTCTCTATTTCTTTTTCTTTTTTTTTTCTTTTTCTNCTATTTATTTGTTATTTTTCTTTTTCTCTATTTCTTTTTCTTTTTTTTTCTTTTTCACCCCGCCACCCTCTCCTCTCTTCTCTCTTTTGCTTTTTCATTTTTCCTCTTTGTTTCCTTAATAGCTGAATTGATAAATAGATCCCCTTTTCAGTCACTTAAATAGGCTTTCATACCATGTTTGCTCCACTTTATTTCTCAGCTTTGTTATTTCCACTCCACAGTAAAATCTATCACCTTTGAGTGAATTATTTGCTTTTCTGGACTGCAGCAAATACCACCCACTCTGTTAAGGTCAGACTCCAGCTCCCTGACTTTGCTATTGTTCCATCCTTTCCTTACTCACTCTGTCATTGCAGCACGACAGCTCCAGCTGGGAGGGCAGGGAAATCACTCCCTCAAGAGCAGTTTATCATAGCAATAAATGTTATGTGTTTTACTAGGATGCCATCAAAGTTCACCATCATGCTGAAGCTGAAACAATTGTTCCTTTTATTCATATATTATACATACTCTGTTGGGTAAGTGTCTATATCCTGCAGAGATCAGCATCCTGAAGGTGTAACTTATTACTTCTAGGTTGTGAAAATTTCTGAATTTGTAGAGAGAAACTTCATAATATTTTAAATTAATTACTATTTTTCAGTTCTTTTCCTGTTCTCCCTGCTGCCTGAGCTTTAATTACTCTGCTTATATAGGCATCTCCAAAGTCACATCAATTAAATGGTATACGTGACCTTTACTTTTTTTTTTTTTCCTGATTATTTTCCCTTTTTTTGCAGTACTTTTTTACTTGAAAGGATCAGAGGCCCGAGACTTTTGTGACTGCAACTGGTACTCAGCAGAATCTAGCTAGCCAGCTGAATTGGTCTGTCATTTATGAAATTAGATATCTCAATTTTTTTTTCAGATATAGTGCAGAAAAGAGAAGACTTCTTGCTTACATTCACTCCCTCATCTTTGTATGAAGTATTGATCTTACTCCAGCCAAGAGAGCTTAATTAAAACTGAGAATACACTTTACATCATTAATTTAGTCCATCCAAATTGCTTGTAGCAATATGAAAAGAAGTTGCTGAATGTGTGACAGGGTAATTCACTGAACACTAAAGGAAATTGCTTAAAACAAAAAGAAATTTGTTATGCTCTAAGCTCTCAGTGACATATGAGATCTCCCAGTATTCTGGTGGGAAAAAATGGTCAACAGTCTTGCATTAACATATGTTAGGCATTTCATTTGCCTGAAATGCAGATTTGGATTGACTTAAATTATCTGAGATGCTAGGTTATATTCCCAACAATATTTTCAGTCAAGAAAATGGAAGAAAAAAATTAAAAATCAGAATGCTTTATTTCAACCTTTTCCTACAGAACCTACCTGATGGCAACATCCCAAACCAGCATTCAGAGCATTCTCTTCTCTTCCTCTGTCGCTTCACAAGCAGAGGCGGATGGCAGTTCATCTTATTCCTGTTGTTTTCTCCATCCTGTCCATGGCTCTGAAGATATCTATAGCTGTTGCAAAGTCAACACTGTAGCTACCACTGTTCCTGACCTATTTCACCATGAAATACAGCCAACTGCAGATAAACGGGAGAAAGCTTTGCTTTGACTAATGATTTATGATGCATATGGAGTCTACAACAAGGAGAAAGGAATACATATCACTGGTGAGTGAGACTCAGCTTCAAAGAGGTAAATATAATTAACTAAGGTGATACAACCTGAGTGTTGCTATTGGTGTCAACAGCTGGATTGGGTTTTTTTCTCCTGGTATGATTGGTGTTCACTTATTGGTGTCTGACTGAGCTGAATTGGAAGCTTTTGATCACAGACATTTTCCTGCTACATATTTTCCCTGAGCATTTTTTGTGGGTTTCGTTCTGATGGATATGGATATTTAGCCACAAATATTATAAAATGTTTCTGTCCTAGCCTCTATGGACTTTCAAAAAAGAATGCTAACTAGCAGTTAGGAGGAGTCTGAGGTTGCTTTCTGATGGGCAGTTTGGTAGTCTGTAGCTAGAACAATAGCAAGAGCCGAGTGAGGACTTTCAAATGAGATAATTCAGTATTCATGTGGCATTAACTTGGGTGATTACATGGTTTACACGAGTTCTGGTGAGGTGCAGCCAGCACAAGATTTGTCCTCTACTGGACTCCTGAGCTAGAGTTTCAGTGCAAGAAGCAGGAGTTCCAGAAAGCATGGCACTCTTCCCATACGAATACCACCTCTTTGTTTGCAAGTCCACATACTGCCCTCATGTCAGGCTATATATCTATGTCAGGGCCTCCAAAAGGTAATGGAGCCAGCAGAGGGGAACAAGTTTCTTCCATGTGCTCTAGTTATCCATGGTTTTATCTAAAGCTGAAATACTTTTTGGACATAGTTAAGGTGTTGTTGTGGTAGGCCTAAATAGGCCAAAACAGGCTACATATCCTGGCTTTCCCAGCCATGTTTTTCTGCTCTCCCTCCCTCCGTTTTGGGGAGAAGAAACCATGGGAAAGAGGACAAAGAACCTGGAGCCACCAAGTCTAAAGACTCTGGCCATTTGCATCCTGTGGTAAACAAGGTACACACACTCAGCTTTTGTATGCCTTGTGCAAGGCCTGTGTTCTGCCCTAAAAACGGTAAAGCAAGCCTATGGCTTCACCTTATATGGTCAAGCTTGGCAAAGTGCCATCCTGATTGGCTGTTCTGTGTCCAAAGTCCCGTTAGTCTTGGGCTGTATTGATAAAAGGGGATGAGCAGGTGATACAACGTGCTTTGCTGTTGTATCCATGCTCCTGCCACAGACCCACTTCAAAGAGCTGTTGAAAACCTTCTGCAGATGGGCAGAGATCATCCCATGAAAGATGCCCAAAGTGGTGCCAGATGATGGGGAAATGCCAGCACCCCTCTGAGTAGCGCTGGCTGCCCGCACCTCTCCACGCATTCGGAGCTTGGACTGGGAGTGGTGGGAGTGAGGAAAACGCTCAGAGAAGTTGCAGGATCAAATGACTTGCTTAAGCACTAGTCCTTAGAAGTTTGTGAATCTTCATTTTTACTTTGTGCAGGATAAACACAAACGTGGTCAAAGAAGAAGAAAGTCTGAGCCTAAATGGTCTTGCATGTTTAAGGAGGTGCTTCTGCAGTTTTTGGATGTGATTACGTGGGGTGAATATGGTCGCATCCTGAACTGCCTGGAAACTGCTTTCCAAGAGTTTACCAGGAACAGGCTCCAAATGACTCCATGTGATCGGCCTGCACAGCCAGCGTGACATCGTGCTGAGACTGCACATTACAAGACATCCTGCCTGCACCTGAAAGCCTCCTGCCAAGACAGGAAGTCCTGGAGGTACACAGATCATCCAGAGGAGATCAGAACCATGTCAGAGATTTTCTGCCTCCTTTCCCCACCACCCTGAAGCCTGGGAAGAATCAGAAGTCTCAGCAGCTGAGAAGACAGTAACGGAATTCCCTGAAAGCATTTGGGTACTGTCTGAAGCTGTAGCTAGCCCCATGAGTCAGGAGATCATTTTGTGAGTAACTACTTAAGACTCTTGTAATTCACCATTGCCTCTGCCATAAGCAGAAAGGAGCTCCTTGAGTTCATCTAGTGAGCAAGCAGTGTATTGACGACAAGTGGTACGCTAACTGCAAAGCCTTCTCTTCCAGTTCACTTGACTTCAATTAATGTTATGTATTATTACTAGTTATTTCTAGATCCTCTTATTATCTGTTTCCATGACCCATGTGAAGAACCAATTATTAAAATTAGTGATCGGGGTGGCGAGAGTTCTGAATATTGAATATTAATAACCAATAATACATTTTGAAAATTATCATCTCTCATTAATTACCCCTCCATAAAAGGTGTTATCCCTAATTTTTATTTCTTGGCTCACCTTTGGTTCTGACTAACCGGCTGAGCGAAAGGTAGTAAGACAGACGGATGCTGATGGCAAAAGAATGATTGCTTTTGAATACTGTTCAGGGTTTCTTAGTACTTTGGGTGGCTACACAGGTAGTGCAGTTCTGTATGAGTGAAAAAAAAATACATAAATGAAGCACAACTGTATTCATCGTATCCAGGCTGAGAGTGAAGTTGTAGAGATGGCCTGTTACTCATCTCAGCCAGCTACAAAATGGGAGATTATTTAAATTCAGCATATCAGCAAAACTTTGCACTAAAGCCATAAATGTTTGGGAAGGTAGCTCTAATGTTTTCTAAAGTCAGAAAAAAGTAATTTTACTTATATTTTTGTTCACATGGTCAAGTCCTAGACACCAATAGCTGAATGGTCTTGGGAATATGCAGGTGCTCTTCTGGTCACCTGACTTCTGTTTAATTTGGTTTAAAGTGTCACCTCTGGTCAAGGGATTGACTATGGCTTCCTGTGTTGAAAAGGCTTTTCATGTCCCTTCCCTGTGTAACTAGAGCTGCTCAGTAAAATTGTGGTCTTCATGCCGTCACCTTTTAGAACTGTGTTACAGCTAGATACTATTCTGACCCTCCAAAAAAAAAATTAAAAAATAAAAAGGTGAAAAAATAAAATAATAAGTAAATCCTTACCAAGCCTGTGGTCCTTTTGCATAGCTGTGCTATTTGCAGCTCAAACCTCTGATGACTCAATGTGAGCATGTTTGGTTAAAATAGTAGGGTCCAAATGATAGATGGAATGGCTGCATCATATCTTGGGAAAACATTTAAAAGGGTGTTTTGTTTCTGTGAGTGCACTTGGGATTTGATGTAATAGTGCTTGCGAGAGTTGATATAGAGGAAATTATTGCTTCCCAATAAAATTCCCCGTTTTTATTGGCTCACATACAGAAAATGGCAGGCAGCTGATAAAATACTCTGTGGAATTTTCCTTCCATCTAGCCATGTACTCTACAGCTATGAAGTGCAGATTTTTATTTTTTTTGAGTGTGTAGATTATGGTTGTTTGAAAGCCTTTTATGTTTATCATCTTACACTTTAAGTGGGAGTCTTTACATATTTTGTGCTTTAACTGAAACTTTGACATTTAAAACTGCTGCAACGGTAGAGAATAATAATAAAAAAAAATCACAGAAATCTCTTCTCCCTCTCAAATGTTTACAGGCAAAGTAAGACACATATTCTTCAGCAGTATTTTTAACTTTTCACATGTGATATGGATTCCTGGTAGACTGTATAGTCAACCAGATGTATACATATATATATACACACATAGATACATGCTTAGTAGGGCTTTGTAAGACTGAAACTGTAAACAACATTTGCAGAATATTACTTCATCGGGGCATGAAAATCTAGAAAACAGATCAGTTGTACTATCTTCCCTAAGACAAACACAGACTTCCTCAGAAATTTAAACTCTGCAACATTACTTGCATTTACTAATAACAATTCCTTAACTTTCCACAATGGAAAAATCTTCAATTTCCTACTCATTTAGTTACTGGAAAGTATAAAACATTTCATCACATCAAACTGGGTTTTCCTTGTTCACAAGAGAGAATTTGATCCTAAGCATTAGGGCCAGAGGAGGACATATGTGGCTTTCTAGGTGCCTGCTCTCTGAAATAGATGCCAGACTCTCTGTCTTCCCAGACTGTGCATGGAGAAAGTCAAGTTGCCCCAGGAAAAAAAGTTGCACAGATGTACCCTGTTCTGTGGCAAGTACAGGGTACCAGATATCTTAAATCTGATCCCCCTTTGCAGGGATACAGGGAAGGCCCCTCTCTGCATGGCATTCAAGAGTTTGAGGGACATCAGGAAGGGCAAAGCATTTTTTTTTCCATCCAAGACACCAAAGAACTCACAGTCCTGGTGGAAACTGTGACAGCACTGAAAAGCACTATTGTGGCAGTTTTCACAGGCGCTTGTGATGAATCCAGGCCTTCTGCAGCATCTCCTCCAGTCACTTGGGGAAGGGATGCTAGTTTCTCTGGTTAACAAGTGAGTTTGAGCTCTTTTGCAGTCCCAACGGAAGTGGTTGCTAGGGAACTGCTAAAACAAAATAATTAAACAAACAAAAACATAACAAAAGCAAGGAGCCAGTTGAGCTTGATGCTGCATGCCTTAGCTGATTAAAGGTTACAGAATCTCAGTTTTGATCTTAAGCATCAATCTACCACCTGAACTCTGCTTTGCCTGCTGTTTCCTGATCTGGCCTCCTCTTTCAGAGACATTTTGGCTGGAATTTAGCAAGGACTGGGATCAGCTTTGTGCATATCTGCTTATCTGTGGCAAAGCGAAGCAGCTCAGTGCTATGCAGACCTGGCCTAGTAAGTTGTAGAGATGAAGTGGAGATATAAATGTATTATACCTGCCTTCTGGGCCAGCAGCAGCTGAGAATGGGATCTAACAGTGGGGTCTGATTTCTCAGTTCTCAACTTAGCCCTCTCCAGCAGTTATGTCCTAGTGATAAACTCAGTCTATTTACTTTTCTGTCACTGGGAATTTACAAACCACCTTAGCTTTCTCATCACTGTCTAGGTTGGTGTGATCACAGGATGCTCTCTCTGTAAAACAGACTGATTCTGGTGATTGACTCCAGGGGGAACAGAAAAAGCGAGCAAAGATGACTGTGATCATTTTTATATCAGATATCAGGTCAAGCAGTGACTGGGCTCTCCCCGTAACCACAGAAGACAGAGAACCTCTGGCCGCAAAGGACAAGGGAAAGTCTTAGTCATGGAAAAATACTTCCTTTAATGTGCAACATCCTTCTCCACAATAAGCTCTGCGGGACGTGTCTCAACCCTTAGGCATGTTATCCTAGTTTCCAACTGGCTGCTGTGATTCACCTGACTCATCCTGTGAAAGGTGTCTGCATAATGCCTGTTTGCCCACACTTTGTGTCTATAAATCAACTTTCACCTGAAGAACAGCAACTTCTCATCTTTGTTGTCAAATCATTGTGAGCCATGAAGAAACTGCAAAGTGCATTACAGCACTCCCAAATGCTTATCAGTTTTCCAGAAGGGTTATGCTGTTAGTTGGAAATGTCTCCTTGTTCAGTTCCTGGAGTTCTTCAGACCTGAAGTGTCTTTAAATTGTCAAACTTCATTGTCACCAGAGACAGCTGGCACAGGAAATAACTCCATGGAAGAATCAAATGATATGGCATTTTTGAGAAGCATTTTACAAATCTATAGTAAAGCTAGCCTTTCATCTCTAATTAAATGAACATCATACCATGCTGACACTTTTATGTGCTGATTTAAGAGTTATAGCTAAATGATGTTATGAGCTCATTATGTGAATACACAGCAGCATTGACCCAGACTTGTCTCCCAGTCTTCCAAATCTCATCCATCCCACACTTGGTTTACCACAAAAATGGCCTGGATTACTATAAGTTTAAATCAAGAGGACACACTTTAACATAGCTTCCGTGTTTCAAATGTGCAGTGATGGTCTAGCTAACAAGAAGCAGATTCAAGCATGCGCCAGAGACGCTGTCAATCAGGTGTATATTAGTCCTCCCTTCTGCTGGAGCAGACTGAAAGGAAATATCCCTCCAGAGTGTTGAAAGGGTCAGTTATGGATCCAAGGAAATATCCAAATGCAAATAGTAGTTCTTAAGTAAATGAGAATAATGAAATTAGTGTCTCTGCTGCCCACTGTTGGGAATAACTTCCTAATGGGAAGGTGTAGAGAAGATGAAGGCATCTTCTCAGATGTGCCCATCACAAGACACAGGCTATAAAACAGGAAATCCCAACTCAGTTTAAAGAGTCATCAGACCCTGAACAGATCGTCCAGACAGATTGTACAAACCTCATCTTTGGAGATATTGAGAACTTGACCAAACAAGGTGTCGACTACTTGTTCTAGCAACCTTCTTTGACCAGGAAGTGGCTCTAGGTGACTGCCTGAGGTCCTTTCCAACCTATGTGTTTCTTAGATTGCCTATGTGTAAGAACTGTGTGTCCTGCAGCACTAGTGCAGCAGAAAGCTGATTGCAGACACCATTCAATAACAAAAGGGAGGAAGCTGCATTGCATCCCACAGAGTATTCTGGAGTATACTTGAGAAGTCTGTGTGACAGCAAAGGGAGATAACT
>VWYK01012406.1:0-17974 GCA_013399775.1 Semnornis frantzii
CCTGCTTGGGCCTACCATGACAGATGCTCCCCTTGCATTTGTATTCTGGTAAGACTGTTTCATGTGTACCAGCTAAAGCAAACTGTGAAATACTGAAAGTGCTTCTCTGCCCTCATGCTCCACAGTGTTTGGCTATTTCACATGACTGTATTAAAACCATGGTATTAAAGCCATGTTTCTTGCATGCCTCCTGGTTCAACATCCTATTAATGTGCTGAGTAGTACTTAGTTGCACGCAGAAATTGCAGTGCTTGGTAAAATTTCCTTGTTCATTTAGTTTGATGCATCCTGGTCACTCAGAAATTGAATCATTAGTGGGTGGTCTGCTACAGTTTATACCTACAACATGCTTAATTTAAAGTATCTCCACATTACATTATCCTTGTTAGAGAAAAAAAGAAATCAGTTGTGATGTCTGTATTTCTCTACACTGTATCAAATAGAATGTTGTTTGTGATGGAATACCCTGTAGAAGGAGATGCCAGAAGGAATATAGATTGTGAATACTGAAACTATTCAGATTTAATTACTTGTTTTACAACTTTGTATGTGCCAGCTGGAACAAAACACCCACTTTGAGCTAAACTGTGGAGGATTCTTGTCTTTTCAAAGACCAAGTCACTCTGGTGTGCACTTTATAGAGGTCAGTGCTGTACAACCACTCCAAATCTTTTTTTTTAATCTCCAGCATTTTCTGAATTCCCTGTGGCAGGAACATCTCAATTTCTCTTGTCTTGGAGCCTGAAGACTCATGTCAATCTGATATTTCCTTGTCTGAATTTCTGTTTCAGGTCAACAATTTGATTTTTGGATCCAGCACCTTTGGAACTCTCTGTTGAGAGAAGCATCTCTTGTGGATTGTAATCTACTTATCTTTAGTTTTCCTTTCAAGTATCATAAGGTCCTAAATGGACACTTTTTGGCTTTCTTATCTCTTAGAGATGGAGAAGCTTCAACCTAAACTTAGCATTTGGCTAGCATTCTCTTGACCCTGATTAAGTAAATGTAGAATGACACTGAATTGGATGTGATGTGATTTTGCTATTAAATTTCTTTAAAGAATAGTGAAGTGGCTGATTTTCAGTATTTGTAATTACTGTAGTAGCAACAGAGATAATGAATTTTGATTATGCCTGAGCATACCACTCCGTTAAAGAACCAAATTTGCTATCCAACTTTATTACTGAGTTTCAGCCCTGAGATAGCACTAGAAACAAACTTCAGTAGATTCACATTCTATACACAGACCTCTGGTAAGTCAGAGTTTGAAGGCTGCAAAGCATTTTTTCATTGGGATGCATAGACATTTGAGAGAGTTAGTTTGACTGAACAGATGCTAAAGGGATTCTATTCTTGAGTCTTGGTACCAGGTTTAAACATCAGCCTCCTGGGCTTTATTCTTATGGAACTAACACCCGCTTACAGCACTGTGGCAGAATATAAAGTTCTTAAAGTATGTGTAATCTATGTATATACTTACTTACCACCGTCTGAATGATAGGATTAAGTAGACTTTGATAGGAGGGGTGCTGTAGACTATTGACTGAAGCGCCATCACTCCTGATCTACAGTGCAGGAAGTAAGAGGTCAGATGTCAAATAATATTTTGCTTGATTTTGCTTCACCTCTCTGTGCTTAATGCTTAACAAACAGTCTGACTTCAGACTGTGAGATAGGAGACTTCTTTAAGAGCAAAGGGAAGCTGGGATTCATGAAACCTGTCCTTTCCAGTGTTCTGACAAAACAATTTAATATGTGCCAGTTATATCTTGTGTAGTATAGGTGGTAGTCTGTAAAATACCTGAATGCACTTGAAGGAGTTTTGCTCTCCTCTTTGCCAGTACGTGCAGGCTGCTATACTGGGTTACTGATGGGAAATTCCATCTAGTATTTTGGGGAATGTAATTCTCAGCTATCCGAGCATGGCACTGTATTGTGCATGTGCCTCCAGACTATGAAGGCATGACAGTGGTGAATTCTAGCAAGTAATCACAGTCTGGTTGCACCTTGAGTCTTGTGCACCTTTCTGGTTCTGCAGTCACAATCAGAATATGGTTCAGCTAACAGTAACAAGAATGATCAGAAGGTGGGATCAGTTCCACATACAGAGAAACTAAGTTAGGGCTCTTCAATCAGAAAAAAACAATGGGAATGTGAGAGAGAGGTCTGTAAGGTCACAAAGGACTCAGACAAAGATGGTTAATTTCATGCCCTCCAGCAGGAGGACAAGAACATACTGAGTTTGTAGGAACCAATGTCAAACCAAGTAAAGGGAATTGGTTTTTCAGTAGCATAGGACACCTTGCCAAGTACTGTGGGTGCTAAAATTTGACATGGGTCCAAGAGGTCAATGGAAGATGCATATGTGGAAGAGAAATCCACTGGGGCTTGTGAATTATACAGAAACCACACTGAGCTCAGAAGTTCCCTGAGCTGAAAATAGCTGGAAGCTAGGGGAGTAGTAGAGGAAATTATACATGCTTGCCTTGCTTTTATTCGTCCTTTTGTGTCTGCTTATGTCCTCATTGGAGGTGAGTTACTGAGGACATTCCTTTTGGTCTGACCTCTCTTGGATGTTCTTATATTGTACTATTCTTGTCAGAGCACCACTCATGCATGTGGGATGTATGACTTTTGAGTACTTGTCCCCTCAAGTAATGGTTTCATAATACAGCTGAATTGATTCAATGTTTTCTGCTCCTGTAAGGAAATGATTTTTTAAAAAAATTATTTCTATTTTTATTTTGGATTGTTAGCTTCCTGTGGGGTTAGCTGCCAAGACTGCAGAGGTGTAGCCGAACAAGGACCACTGCAGTTTGGGGCTCATTCCAAACTCGGAGCTTGAAGTAAAATTTCTTGATTCACAGACTAGTATCATAATGTTGTCATGACCTGGTGTCTTGAGCCAGCCCTGAGAGGTTGTGCTAAGATTCAAAAATTCCTTCAGGGTAAATTAAAGCAAGCCAACATGAAGTGGCCGAGAAGTTAGGTCTATTAGAGCCAATGTAAACTCTTGGTAAGGGACTGGAGCAGAGGGATAATGGGAAGAAAGAGGAGAAGAAAAAATAGAAAAAAAAGGGAGTTAAGAGGGAGAAAAGAAAGTTATCACCACTACTTGGATTCAGCGATGTCTTACAGGGAGAGTTCAAGTTCTTCAGTGGCAGATGTACATCCTGGCAGGGTCTTCTGTGGTAGATGCAACACTTGGACCCCTGAAAGTTGTGGTGCTTTTATACCCTTTCTGCAGGGGCTAGGGGTGGGAGGGCTGTGGGGAGAGGGCAGGGGGCGTGTGGTCTCTCCAAATCATAAAGAGCGCTATACATGAGTGAGGAGTGCACTCCCGTGCAATGTCTCCGTTGGCCTTTCAGTGGCGCTGTTACAGTGGTTTTAAAAGAGGGAATTCCTGCCTCTGCGGAAATTATCTCTTTTCATTGTTAAGCCATCTGCAGAGCCAGCAGCCCTCCTACTGAGCTATTAAGGGCTATCAAAGCCATCACCCTGTCTGTCGAGACCAAGAATGTCATACATTGTTTCGAGACAGTAGAGTCATTGGGCTCTCACAAGCAGTGTATGAAAGACATACCATTCTGTTGTTTTGGCACCATCTCCCAAATCAGGGGCTAATATTTAAAGTCTGTGTTCACTGAAAGGTGGGTGGGTGCTGTGGAAGACGTGCTATTGCTGTAAGCTTTGTTTGGCAGTATGCTATGCAGATACAATGTGGTGACATCAGCTCTCTGAGGAGAAGTGCTGACGACTGGGGTTTTGGTCTGCTGTATCTGAAGCTTCTCCCACTTCCAGCTGTTCACCTCGTCCAACTCCTCTTTTAGCTGCCCTTGCTACTGTGTGCAGCTGGAGGTGTCCCTCAAACCGATTCTCACTAACTAGACCTCACAAGATTTCTCAGAGGTAGAGGCAAGCATTAATATCCTATTTTACAGATGTCACAGGTGAACTGAGGCCCCGATGGAGTAAAACGTTCCACGCACTTAGCTTAGGTTAGCAGGCAAGTGTGTGAGATTTACAGCACGGAGGATCCTAGGCTTTAAATCTTAAGCATGCTTTGGATATGCTCTCTTTATTAGACACCATTATTTCACATCTAGTGGTCATTGGAAAGTGAACTCAGTGTATGTCTTCCTGCTGATGGAAATTCTTGAGCTGCTGTGGTCAGTAGCAGGGTATAAATTTGTTCCACATTTTTATCTTACCGTTTAAAGTCAGAGAATGTCTAAGTAAGATGTGTAACAGACTCATCTCTTGTGCCTCCTTGCTATCTCAGCTCTACAAGGCTATTTTTAGGCTTCTGTGTTCTAACCTCCACTCCCTATGTTGTAAAATGTTTCTGTTGTGGCAGCCGTAGCCAAGATGGTTTTAATTGTGTAAGTGGAAAAGTACTGCTAGTCTAATAAATGCGAATAGAAGTCCAAGCTGCTGTAGTGCAGGCACCATTTTTTTAATGGGAATGACAACAGAGAAAAAAGTAGTATGATAAAATGTAGACCATTTCTGGGAGACTTAATGAAAGAATAATGCTAAATACTATTGCTGGTTTCATTCTTCTGTGTCAATCATTACTTCTTTTCTCTTCTTTGGGACCACATAGAGAAAGCCACATTGCAAGCTTGGGCTTTATAACTGTTTTATAAAATCTGTCTGTATTTCACGTGTGAAATACTAAAATATTGTATGTTGCATACAACATCAAAAGATAATCAGCCTCATTGATGTCTGTCAAGTCAAGTCTGTTGAATTACACAAACAATGAATGATGTTTGGGTTTTTTGTAACAAAGGAGAAACAAGTACACTTTGGTAAATGTTTATTCTCCAAAATAGATTAGAAATATCTTTATGGTTTACTACTGGATGTCAGTGAATTTCAGGACGCTGATAATTCTGTGTTTTTCTGTTGTAGGAAAGGGACAAATTCTACTTGACTCGCAGTGTCATACTGGAGTTACTGCAGGCACTCAAGTTAAAGTCACCCTTACCAGACATGAATCTGCTGTTGTTGGTGCAGGTATAAGAGATTGTTGTGTAATTCTCATATTAATCTTGTCTCAACTCAAATTCAGAGGTGGGAAAAACAACTCCAACATGTTTGCAGAAAGTGCCAGCAGGCACTATAGCTGCATCCACTTAGACTCCCACAGTAAAATTAAAGACAGTAAAATTTGGGGTCCACATTTCCCAGGGTGGTAATGAATTATGCACATCATTACTGATGTATAGAAAATCATGGAACGTATCTCATGTTGGAAGTGACCTGTAAGGATCAAAGACCGTGGTGCTGCCTGATCTTCACATAGCCCCCTGAACAGTGAGTCATTTGTGTGTGAAGGGCTGCTAGTTCATCACAGGCCAGAACTCGGTTTGTCTATCCAGGCAGGCAGTAAGCTGTCTCCAGTCCCTGGAGGCTGTTCTCTTTTAGCATGGAGTTCTCAAAGAATACATACACAATATTTCTGTTCCTTTCATTCTGTGGATTGCTGAGGTAGCAGTTAAGATAGAAAGATTTTTCACAAGTTTGTATATCACTTCCACACATTTTCCTATTAAAAAAAAAAAATCAATCTCCATCATGTCACATATGCACCCTTTGGCACTACAGGCCTGTCCCACCTAAACAATTTATTGAAATCTATCAATTTTAATCTCAGGTAGAGGACTCTCACCAATTGCAATGAACTAACCATTATATTCATTTAGTAACTCTGAATGATAAGGGAAACCCATAACAGCATTCCTTAAGGTTCAAATAAGATGTTCATTATGTAGAGCATTCATAGATCACTCTTTCCCCTCCCATTATGGGCTCAAAGCTTCATGTAGCTTACTATGGGTTCATTTATCCTTTTATTGGTACATTACTCATTGTAAATAAGTAGCTGCTAGTTGACAGAGAAATAAGATTGACAAGTAAAATTATGCAGTGGTTAGAATAACTCTGAAAACAATTATTACGCCATCAGTGTTAGGGAAAGGAGGTGGAGTGGAGAAGAATGACACTTGGGATTTTCTCTTTCAAATGGTGAAGGGTTATTTTTAAAAATCTAATTTAAAAATTAGAAAATTGCCTTTTTTATTTTCCTTTTTAAGTCCAGACTTCTTTTGTCCTCCAAACCAATACCATCAAATAAATTAGCAGCCACCAACCTCTTTCTGTCTCACAGACAGCTTCAGTGATGCAGCTTAGTACCATGTGTGTGTCAGTGTTAGTGGCTTGAACTGATGTTTCCTGCAGTACAGAATAAGGCAGTTTTTCTGCATTACTTCACTGTGTAGCACAGTCCTATGACTACCCAAAAGGTAGCAATCCCACAGTCTAGTCAACCGTGAATTTCTCATTTGAGAACACAAACATGCTGTGTCAGCTTTGGCAGTTGGATTTAACTGGTAAACATTTGTGCTTCACATTGAGTCAGTTGCCTGATAGACTGAGTAAGCAACATACTCTCTTACATTATCTCACAAAGATGAAATGATAATTGCCTGAGATTTTGTCCTAGCACTGTTCCTCTGTGCTGTATTCACGTTAGGATGTATTCATATTCATACCTTACACAACAGGACTGAATGTGGATATAAATGTCTTTTATGATGTCTTGCTTTGAGCAGCTGATGAAGTGATTCATATTTCCTGCTATCCAAAGCAGCCAACTTCTGTTTTTATGCAGTCAGTGGTAAAGAATAGGGGTTGTATTCAGACCATCTGCCATAGATGCCTACTGGAGGCTTGATGACTACTTCTCCCATTGACTGCAAATTTGCAGTTCTCAGTAGTATGTGGTCTGAATCATTCAACAGCTCCTTGAATCCATAAATCTATAGCAGGGTTAACACAGCACCAAATGGAGGTGTTTTTTATTTCCAAGACAGTCATGTTGCCATGGGCATATTATCCTGTGCACAAGATTCTGTAGAGACACTGCACACAGGATACAAAGATTCAGTCAAAATGTTCAAGATAACAGAGCAGCTAGGAGCACTTCAATGACAGATCAATTTTGGGCTGACTAATAAAGAAATTCCTGGGAATATGTACATTTGACATCCACATTCATCCGGATTACATGGTGCCGTCAGTATCACTGGTAACACCCATGCTAAGATAAGTTAACTTTATCCCAACTTAGAATTGTTGCATAGGTGTCCTGGAGGATAAAGGATACAAAAAAAAAAAAATCTGTCTATCTCCTTGATTTGTCCTAGGTAATGAAAACCATCATGTACATGCTCTTTTCCCTGGGTAAGGTTGGAAGGGACCTCAAGGATCATCTAGTTCCGATACCTTGCCATAGGCAGGGACACCTCCCATTAGCACAGGTCACTCAAGGCCTCGTCCAACCTGGCCTTGAACACCTCCAGGGAGGGAACAGCCACAACCTCCCTGGGCAACCTGTGCCAGTGCTTCACCACCCTCACTGGAAAGAACTTCCTCCTGACAGCTAGTCTAAATCTCCATAGGAACTGCTTCTTCACCTGGCATTTTGTTTCCCAGTATTTCTCTTCTGCTTACATTTCACCAGCAGATATCTTCATAATTTCCATGGACTTCAAATTATATTAATGTCTCATTAGGATTTACTTGTTCAGTATATCTGATCTGTTTTGTGTTGGGGACTCCTGTTTTGGGTAGGACCTTCAGGTAATGTAAATTAGTGTATATCTGGTGGTTCTGCTTAATATTTTTATGATCTGACCTACTGATTACTTAATAGAAGGATTTAAAGTTACATATAATGTGTTTATAACATTATTTACCTCCATTCATATTCAAAAGATAATATAGATAGATTATGGCATATAGGTAATTCAGTCCAGTCAGCACACATTTCCATTTAGACATTATTCTACAACTGTATCTGAGCAGACAATCCTAGTAAGAGGCATGGTGACTATTTGCCCATTTCTCATCTTTCTGCAGTGTGGGAGTATTTTTCTTTGCTTTTTTCTTTACATATGGCTGGCATTTAATCTCTTGGCAGTGGCATGTTAATGTATTATAGTATTCATAGAGGGAGACAACATAAATCACAGTGAATTGGACTGGAATTGTAAGAAATTCTTCATTTTTAGTTTGGTTCCCCTGTCCTCTTGACTGCATTGCAGTTTTAGAAAGGATTCTTGGAACTGGCAGTCTGATGAGAAAGATGAGCTAAACAAGGCCTAATTATTCACTAGAGAAAGAATGGAGTCTGTCAGCTGTTTTTCACATCTAAATTAATATTTGTAATTTAACACAAAGTCCTCTGTGCAAAAGGTATAAAAAGCTTTTAGGAAACCAGTAGAGATTTATTTTTCTGCTGCTTCTGTCCTTGTAATTCTTAAAAGAAAATAAATGAACTAGATGTCTTTGTCTTTGGCAAGGATTTTTGTTGACTTCTGTGGTGAGTGCTGTAGTAGTGTGCTGAACTTGCTGTTGGATGCTAAATATATATATATATATATACTCCTCTCCTACTCAGCCCTAGTTAGACCACATCTGGAATATTGTGTACATGTCTGGACTCTCCAGTTCAAGATTGACTGGAGAGAGTTCATCAAGTGCTACAGGGATAATTAAGGGACTGGAGCATCTCTCTGTTGAGGAAAGACTGAGAGACCTGGGCTTGTTTAGTTTGGAGAAGGGAAAGCTGAGAGGAGACCTTATCAATGTCTACAAATACCTGATGGGTGGCTGTCAGCAGGATGGAACCAGTGTCTCTTCAGTAGTACCCAGTGATAGGATAAGGGGCAATGGACATAAACACAATCACAGGAAATTCCATCTCAATTTAAAAAAAAACTTTTTCACTCTGAAGGTGATGGAGGACTGGAACAGGCTGCCCAGAGAGATTGTAGAGTCTCCTTCTCTGGAGAGCTTCAAAAACCTGCCTGGATGTGTTTCTGTGTGACCTGCCCTAAGTGGTCCTATTTTGCAGACGGGGTTTGAATTGATGATGTCTGGAGGTCCCTTCCAACTCCTACCATTCTGTGATGCTATGATTTGCAAAGTCATTCATACAATTAATTATTGTAGAGCTTCAGTGAAAGTGGTGTAATATCACAGTGAAAAGCATGGCATGCTGCTTTACTATCCTCTATCGTGGTTTACTCTATGATGAAAGAAGAGCATTTGATACATGCAAGGAATAGCAAAGATACATATTGTTGCTTATAAGGCTCATTTATTATATAACCTTCTTCAAATTGCTCCTTCACAGCATATATGTGTTATGCACATGAAAATGTAATTTTATTTGTTATTTCTTTTCATAAAATTAGCTAATTTTTAATGGGGAGTTAAGTATGTTGTTTATAAAGAGAGGTCTAAAGGCACATTATCATGAATAAAAGCAAAAAGAGATCTGAACTGATTTTAATAAAGTCATGAATAACTTATTAGTGTCTTCAGGTTCCTTCAAAAATAATTAAAAAATAACTTGACATTCATTTCTTCTAAGTTTGTTTGTGCAGATGCTGGAACAAAACTAGCTGAGTCAACAATCTTGCATAAACAGATGATTGCCTCTATGCCTGGAGTAAGTACTGAATCAAACTCCATCACTTAGTCTTTTGATTTGTTGGGGTTTTTTTTAGTCTATGTTATTTAGCTCATTTTGCTTCATTTTAGTGTTCTTTCCTGTTAACTTTTCTTCTTACTGGCAAGGTGTATTGCAGGCAGAGGTTGGGGTGCTTCTTCCTTTTTATTGATGTTTGAAAAGTTCTGAGTTTCATGTTGTTTCCCTTACTATCACTGACAGTCTTTAGTCATAGGACTTTAGGTGGAGACTGCGTTCGATAAGACAGTGTGTGGGGAGCCAACCTGCTGAACGTCTCAAAAAAAGGTAGCAGGGAGGAAAGCTGCAAGCCATCACCTCTCTTCTCACAAAAGATTATCTGGTTAAAGAAAGAACACACTTTATAAGTCATTCGTCTATGTCCTGCTGATGGCTGCAGCTGTATTACCAGTGGTTATGATTGCCTGGGTACTGAATATGCACCTGGTGAATATGTGAGGAAGTTGCACAAGTGAAGGTCTTGACTTGTTCCATGACATGTTCCCAAACAAAAGAATGAAGGTTAGCCCAGCCTGCTTCACAAGCTGAGGAAAAACTTCCTTCCTATGTATATCTCTGTAGAGATTTCCTAATAGGATCTTACCCATGTATCTTCTGAAGTGCATGATTTTTTTTTTAATGCAAATCTTGAATAATAACTTTTTGTCCCAACAGAATATTTTAATTTTGTACTTGCTTTAAATAGATGGACTAGCAAGGCATGATAGGAAAGTGATAATTTCAGAAGAAATCGTAGAGAATCAGGCTGCCTGTTGCTTGAATGGAACAGAATAGATGATTGGGGAGCAGTCTTTTGTAACTGAGTGGTATTTTCAGAGGTATGAGTGTAGTATATTTTATAATTCTGTTACTCAATATTTTAGAACTGGATGGAGGATATGCTGACAGTGCTGACAGCGACCTTGGTTTACTGTTTGTTTTTCTGTGAAGGCAACTGACAGGCCTGGCATTTGAAAAACCAGAAGGTGGCATAGTTCAACACCACGTAGGTTGCTATTAACATGCAAAAATGAGAAATGCCCAGGTCAGTTCCTTTAAAAATAGAATGCTAGCAGTTTTTCAGTTTTCAGCCACTTAAACTTGACTATGGCTTAATAGTTTTGTGAACAAACCGAATCTGGTTCATTGTATGCTCAGGGTAATCAGCTTCTTTGTTTCAAAGTGTAGGTAATTAAATAGAAGTCAAAGAAGAGTAGTTTTTTCCTGTGAACTTTACTGTTATGTTTTGCCCCAAGACTGACTTTGGATACAGTAGTTTTTTGTGAATTCAAAAAGATACCAAATGTAATCACAACTTCTAAAGTTAAGCATTGCTTTTAATTTGCCCCTGAGAATGAGTTCTCCTTGAATTCAGCTAACATTATCTTCACTTCAGACTATTAACATGCAAAGAAATGTTTATATGACACCTAGTGGATCAGTCATGTCACCTTCTGAAAGCTTCTCTCTAGGGTTCTCTGGTCTGTTTGAAGCCTTTATTTAATCTGACAGCTCTGCTCCGTTGATTGTTTTGCACACCTTGGGCACATCTTATACTAGCCAAAAGCCAGATTTGCATTTCTCACTTTGTCCTGACAAAAGGATTATGAAAATTTGTGCCGTGGAAATACAACACAGAGCACATTGAGTCCTTTTGTTTTCCTTTCGAGGTTCTTACTCTGACACAAGTTGCCTCTCAATGCTTACACATTTATGGTCAAACTGGAGCAGTTTGTGAAGGATTCAATTCATTCCTTTTAATCCTTGCCAGCCCACTTTGGAAAACTGCAACCAGCTTAAGTGCCATTAGAGTGCTGTATTTAGAGTGATTTTGCTTCAGGAATGTGTCAGAAACATTTGTTAGTTTAAAAAAAAAATTAAAAGTAATAATTAAATGTCAATGGTGTTCATTTTAGTGATGTTTACACATAAAAGAAGCAAGTAGGTTAAGCTGTTTTTTCTATCATGATTAACTAGAACATAGGGACATCTGTGACTGAATTTTGTTTTCTAGGATTGTAGCTGATTGGTTCTGCTTGCAGAACTGAGTCGTTAGACTCTCACGGGTTCTTTAAGGCTTTGAGTCCGGATCACTGTAAATTTCAGGGTAGTCTTGAAAGTTTAATCAGTTAATCTCCTATTGCTGTCACAGATAAGAGGATTTTATGAAGCATGAAGAAGCTACAGTGGCTGGGCTATCTTTTTATACTATCATCAGGTAAGAGGTTACATTACAGTGAGAAGACAAACATCAAAGAATACCTATTCCTAATTAAAATAATCTATCAGGTAAAATGAAGACATTGAGACAGACAAATTGAACAAGAAACAAAGACAAAACCACAAACATATTAAAAACCTGATATTTAAACTTTTTTGGTTTATGTTTTAGTGTGGAACAGCAGCAATGGAATGCATGAGGCAGTATGTTGGGGAAGTGCTGGATTTCATTGCAGATATGCATACCTTAACCAAGTTAAAGGTTAGTTCTGGGCATGCATTGATCTACAGTGTATGTCCTTTCTTGTATTTTTTTTACAAAAATATGTTTTCTGTAAAGAACCTGCCTGGGAGAAACAGTTGTAAGTCTTGGAGGACTAACAAGGTTTTTTTTCTTGCTTTAATGAAATACATTAGTACTATTATAGATAGGACACTTCTGGGGGATGTAAAGGGATGGGGTAACGATATATAAAAATATTAACAGTTTATTAATATTAAATATTCAGAACTCGCATCACCCCAATCACCATTTAATAATAATATTAACAGGCTCTTAGCAACGTTATGGAAACTACGTACAGGTTATAACAGAATCTGGAAATAGTTATTAAATATATACATTAATTAAACTCGATATAAACTGGAAGAGAAGGCTTTGCGGTCAGTATACCGCTTGCTCACTAGATAAGCATAGGACATAAAGGAGCAACTTTCTGCTTAGGGTAGAAGGCAATTAATAATTACAAGAGGCTTTGGCATTTACCCACAAAATTATTATCTGACAGTACCCAAGGCGGGGTTGCTGTCGGTAGCCGTCAGCGGCTTTAGAGTCTCCCCTGGGCTTCTGGGGAAGGAGGCAGACNTGCAATGGCAAAGGGCTAAAGGCAAAGGCGAAAGGCAAAAGGCAGCGTGCTCTCTGCTGACCTCCCTTTTATCCAATGCAGCCTGAGACCAGTGGGCCTTTGGACACAGGACAGCCAATGAAATGGCAGTTAGCCAAGATTTACCCATATTAGGTGAAACCATAGGCTTGCTTTACCCTTCTTTGGGAAGAACATGGGCCCTGCACAAGGCAACCGTGTGCACCTTGTTTACAACAGGGTCTGGGCAGGCAACGGACCCCAGACTCAGTGGCGCCAGGCCCTTTGTCCCTTTTCCCGCCGTTGCTCTCCCCGAAACAGCAGGAGAGAGAGCAGAAAAATATGCCTGGGCAAGCCAGGAAAGGTATAAGCCCAATTTGGCTTGCCTAGGCCTACCACGACAGGGGATCAGCAAAAAGTGGCTTATGCACTGCTGAAATGTGGACTGATTCCACTATAGTGAACATACAATAAAAATGAAGGGTTGATTTTTCTGAAATGTTGATGATAAGCTAATGTCATAGTAAAGTCATTTTGAGAAGTGATTGTATTCAGTATAACCCATGGAAATTTGAAACTCCTTGCCTATATCACAATCTTCTGGAGCAGTCCCATGCCTCTTACAGTCACAGAGAGACACTTAAGTTAATTGGAAATTCAGAGGTTATTAAATGAACAGAAAAAAAAATTAAAAAATCCACTTCTTACCTCTCTAGTCCAAACTTCTCTCTTATTTCTGTACACATTTGATACCAAATTTTAAGAGGAGTGATAAGAAAATACTTCTGTCAAAGTAATATATTTTATTTAGAAAACAAATTTCATGCAAACACTCCTAGTAATAATTAGCTGGTCAAAACTTGGGATTTCTGTTCCATGGGGGAAGCCAATATCTATTACATTTCCTACAAAAAGAAAATTTTTAAAGAGGTTTTAGAAAAGAACTAGTTTAACTTATATTGCTACTTTTTAATAGGAAATAATAGCTGCTTCAATTGCTAGCCAAGTAGCATCTAAATAAAGTATTAATGTAGTTTTTCAGCTAATATATCACTAATAGTCATAAGTCTGTGGAGAGGACAACATTTATTCTATTTGTTTATTCTATTTACTGTCGCATTAGGTAGTGTATTGTGTCGTTTGAAGCTGACTACTGAGTGAGCACTGAGCTGGAGATGAGGAAACACTACACTGATTTGTCAGGAAAACAGACCATCAGTACCCTTGTATTAGCAGTTACACTCTGCCCTCTTGGGCTTAGAAACAAATGCAAGGCTTTGGTTGAAAAACTTCCCTAGAAGACAGCATCCCAGTGGGGACATTATTGCAGGTTAATAGTACCACGAAGGAAGAAGAAAAATTGAAACTCATGTCTCTTGAAACTGGATAAAATATCTCTCTTTAACCCCATCAAGTTTTAAAAATAATAGCAATAAAAACATCATTTTGTGCTAGAGTAGGAACAGAGTAGAAGTTTTTCCCCCATTTTTCTCTTACAGTTCAGAACTGCCTTCAGAATAGGTAGGAGAGAGATAGTTTGCCAGTTCCACAGAAAAACATGAACATACCTGAAACCAGGAATAGGCAAAATATTTGCAGATATTATCCTCTTTCCTGTGTAAAATGTTTCTGTAGAAAGTTCTCTGCTATTTGCATTTTTTTCCTTTTGCCTGTCTTGTTTGAACTCTTGTCTGAAATACTCTTACAGGCCTAAGTCTGATAAGGTGATAACATCCTATGCTCAGCAGGATTATTTATGTTTTTATTTTTTATACACAGATATAGGTAGGACATGAACTAAAAGTTCAACTAGTTCTTCACTTCTATGTTTTGAAATTAGACAAAAAGCTTCCCAAATGTGTAGTCTGACCATTTAAAACAAAATCAGAACCAGATGGTCTAAAATTTTATCTTGCTTTTATTTAGCCATGTAATACAGTAACCTGAGAGTTACATTATAGAGAACCAAAAACTTTGAATGTCTTTGGAAAACTAAAAGTCAGTTCTGGTTGAACCAGACCACATAAATTTATTTTTTGGTTCCAACATAGCTGGGAAAATATTTATAAGCATTTTTAAATTTACAAGTAACCAGAACTTTAAACAAATTAACCACACGTAGATTAAAGTTCTTGTAAGCTTATTTAATATATTTACTTACATTGCTTGGGTTTTATTAACAGAAGTGTTCTCAGGAAGTGATTCCTAAGATTATTCTGGTTGTACAATTTGTTACTGCAAGTATGCATTATCAACAGCATCTGAACTACCGAAATAACACAAAGAATACTGTGTGATTTACATGACATGTAACAATCCCAATAGCAAAAGTTCAATCTTGATTTTTTTGAATTTTGAAATTTCTGTCTGTTGAAATTCAGTGAACAGAGATCATTAAAGTTGTTGACTCATTTCCAATGCCTTATTTTGTGTGTCTGAGAACAGTATCTTCAGAAGAGTTTGATTGTTTTCAGTCCTGCATATTAGCAACTACTGCATTATAAAAAGGGTATAAATGTTAATTATCAAGATAATCACATTCCAATTTATTGTTTCTGTTCAGTTTATGGTGTTTTTTAGTTGGTAAAGTCCAACAAGGTTTTATGTAGGAAATTCTACCATTTTTAAGAAGCACATTGTATGTGCTCACATACATGTCTACCTGGCTCTATAGCAAAAGTATTAGATATTCATTCTGGTACTTCCTTTATTTCTTTCCCACCCAAACCCTTTCTTTCTCTTGAAAGATACTTCAAGTAAATTATTTTTGAGCATGTAAGTTACTGGGGTCAGATACTTATTTGTAATAAGATATTATTGGCCCACTGATTTTTATCCTGTGACAATAATTTAATAACTGATGACCTGGATTTTCCCACGCAAACCATGTGGCTCTCTTTTAAGCAAGCAAATGCACTTGATGTGTTCTGTTAGTCTAGGAACAGAAAATAATGCAAAGTTAGCTTAATTAGAAATACAGAAGTATCTCAAAAAACACCAAACATACATTCCCTAGAGCTGACAAACCAGGATAATATATTATCTTAGCTGACACTAATATAGAGGCAAAAGAGTTAAAAAAAAAATCTACTTCTGAGTTTTGTTCTATAGGTTTGTAGACACAGACCCCAAGAGAGGAACTGAAGGACAATGCAACAGAATACACTGTTGCTTGGAAGAACTTATTTCAAGTGAAATGCTCTTTGTGGGTAGGAAATCTGATCTTTGCCTTGCAGAGCCATATGAAGACTTGTTCTCAGCCATTGCACGAAGATACATTCGGTGGACATCTGAAAGTTGGTTTGGCTCAGGTTGCTGCTATGGAAATCACACGGGGAAACCACAGGGACAACAAAGCTGTGATCCGATATTTGCCTTGGCTTTACCATCCTCCTTCTGCAATGCAACAAGGGTGAGAATGCTTTACCACAAAAAGTAGTACTAAAATGAGTTTGAATCTTCACAAGATTCTCTGTTTCTGGATTTCATAGGTAAGACCTGCATTAGGGGATGGTGGGCTTATTGAAGGGGTGGACATTGAAACAGCTGCTTCGAAGCTCCCTGATCTTTAACTGAGGAGTTTATCAGTGTAATATTTAAAGTATGTGTCAGAGGGACAGTGAAGGTCAGCTTGACTGGAGTTACCGTGGAAATTAACTTGATTCTTCATCCAGATACAATCAGTGAAAAGGACAGAAGTACTAGAATTATAGAAAGTATATTGGGAATTGTAGAGAGTACAGTGGAAAATGTCCTTTCGAATTATGATATATAACTAAGCAAGAACTGTAACTGTAAACCAATAGATAATAAAAATACTAACTTCATCTGGTTAAAGTTAGATCAGATAAATTCTGCTCTTCTAGACATGTTTTTTCTCCATCTTCACTGTGGGAATCCAATCTGCCAATATCTTTGTTGTCAAAAAGAAGGGAGATACTCTCTGTTGTCTTACAACAACAAGAACTGAGATGTATTAAGTGTAGGCCATTGGACTGTGTTTTGACAAATCTTTATCCTTGTCCAGTCTTTGTCCCAGGCTGCCTGCCTCAGGATTCTGGGAATTAAGGGGCTCTTTTCCAGTCCTGTAGATACACCTGTATGCACTTTCATGTAGGGCATATCTAGTTTTGGAAACAGGGTGTCATTCTTTCTTTGTGCATTAGTTTCTTAAATGTATAAAAAAAGGGCTATGTGTTCTGAGTTGAAGGTAGTGAATTCCTTTAAGACACTGTAGGAAGTTAAGGAAGAGCATCGAAGTCTATGTAAAAATGACTAAGTTATTGGAATGCCTCTTTGGTGCTGTGAATCCTGGTCAGTGACATCAAATTGGAAATTATAAACAACAGTGAGAGATTGGCCTGTAAGTAGTGGTTTACTGATCAAAACTCATTTTTTTTCCCCTTTGGCTATGAATTCAAATGATTATGTAATCCGAACTTGATAGCAGCCAGACAACAGACAGGATGACACCAGCAAAGCTTTATTCCTTTTTAGGGATTGGACTAGATGATCTTTCAAGGTCCCTTCCAGCCCCTGACATTCTATGAGTCTATGATTATGTAAGCACATTGCTTTATAATTAGGCATTACATTAGATGTTGGATGAATACTGAAGTATTGCAACAAAGCACAGTCCTTGTGCTCAAAAGTCCAAATGTCCAAGGAGAGGCTAAGGGAAAGAGAAAGTTAACTCTGCTGCTGGAAAAGTGGAGCAGTCATGGTGCCTGCTTCAGAACTCACTGTGGAATGAAGAATCTCCTGCTATCACCATGTCAGCTATGTTGCTGTCCAAGGACTTGAGAAGAGCATTTCCACTTGGGCAACCCTTCCCATCTGATAATTCATGTGTGAAAATTCACTCTGTGTGGAATCAGTGAATCTGAATGTTTTAACCTTCTGTAGAGATTGTTTCTTAGACTCACCAGATATATTCTGTTGAACTTGTTAATGGTGTGTCAAGCCCACTAAGTTCTGCATGGTTTTAGTCTTTCCATAAGATATACTAATGACCTGTGCCTCCAGCATACTGAGACCACGTCTGCCTAGTGTGTATAAGGAGACTGTGTTTTGGGGAAAACCAGAAAACTCAGCACCATTGTAAAATCCACTCATTTCTTGACAGGCCCAAAGAGTTCATAGAATGTGTCTCTCACATTCGTTTGCTGTCCTGGCTACTTCTTGGGTCTCTGACACACAATGTTGTCTGTCCAAATTCTCCATCATCTTGCATGCCTATTCCGCTGGATGCAGGTTCACAAATTGCTGACCACCTTATTGTTATTCTGATTGGGTTTCCAGAGCAATCAAAGGTAAGGGATTCTGTGTTTCAAGTGATTTGTTATGA
>VWYK01012411.1:0-15883 GCA_013399775.1 Semnornis frantzii
AAAAGAAAAGAGAAAACAGAAAAGTGGTTTTTAGGCAAAGACAGTAAACTGAAAATGGAAATTAGGAGAAAGTGTGCTAGCAAAAAATATTTTAAACTTCATTTCTTAGTTGTTTTTTTTTAACCAGTTGAAGTTAGCCAAAAAGTTTTAGCAGGCTATGATAAAGATATATAATATGTAAGATATATAAATAAAGACAAAACGAACACTAAGTGCTGTGTACAAGGATTGCTTGGGAAAAGAGAGAATCTACTATACAGTCAATTATATAAGCATTACAGATCAAATCTGCATGCTCCACAAACAGCAAGTGGACAGATGGGTGGAAGGACTGGACAAGCTGCTTGATGACCTCCCACCATTCGTTCTGGTATGCCAACTGGTAATTATTCTGCAGAAAACCACGTAGGTCCAGGCTGTGCTTCTCACACAAAATCTATATGATGACAGGGCTCATAAACAAGCTGCAGCCATCTCTGGACTGGATTTGCAAATGAAATGATGTAATGCTCACTCGTCGCAGTCCTGAAGATAACAGCAGTGTGATTGTGAGCAGTAATGTGGTCACATCTGGTCAGAATGCCACATGTGCAAAACAAGACAGCTCAGCTGGCCAGCTGAAAAAATAAATCTGAACTATGCCAACAGGCTGCATTACTTTATCCTAAAGGTTCTTGCTGTCATACACCCAACTATGGCTCTTTTGTACTGCAGTGCTAAATTTCACAGTCCTGATTCTCGCCCTTTGCTCTGCTCTCCTCAGACCCCACCTGCAGTCCTGTGTGCAGTTCTGGAGCCCCCAGCACAGGAAGGACATGGAACTGTTGGAGCCAGTCCAGAGGAGGCAACAAAGATGCTCAGAGGGCTGCAGCAACTCTGCTGTGAGGACAGGCTGAGAGAGTTGGGGCTCTGCAGCCTGGAGAAGAGAAGGCTTCCAGGAGACTTTGGAGTAGCCTTCAGGATCTGAAGGGGGCTACAGGAAGGCTGTGGAGGGACTATTGACANGTGCTCCACAGCCTCCCTGAGGGTGTTCAAAACCAGGCTGGAGGAGGCCCTGAGTGACCTGTTGTAGTGGGAGGTGTCCCTGCCTATGGCAGGGGGTTGGAACTAGATGAGCTTTGAGGTCCCTTCCAACCTAAACAAACCATTCTATGAATCCCTGATAGCAAGCTATGTTTTCAGTCAGTAACTTTTTGCTCCATTTTCTTCTGACAGGAGAAAATTGAGTACAGCAGTTTGGTTTAGCTACAGGTCAGCTACAGTTGAGAGCTGCAGTCCATCTCTGCAGTGTACTGAATCATTAGAGTGCTTTCCTTCACTGATACTGCTTCCAGCCCAGCTGAAACCATACTGAGGCAGTGAGCAGCGCCCACAGGTAGCTCAGTTACAAATGATCCACACTTCAGGTGTGGCACAGGTTGCCCAGGGAGGTTGTGGCTGCTCCCTCCCTGGAGATGTTCAAGGCCAGGCTGGACAAGGTCTTGAGTGTCCTGTACTAGTGGGAGGTGTCCCTGCCTATGGCAGAGGGTTGGAACTGGATGAGCTTTGAGGTCCCTTCCAACCTTATCATTCTATGATTCTATGATTCACTCGGGTTGGGTATTTCTGAGGAGCTGCATGGGCATGCCCAGCACACATTTTGCAGCCATAGGGAAGCTTTCAGGGCAAATTAGGTTTTACCAACAAATTCTTTCTTCCATTAAAAATTGAATGCTGGGTGACACAATTTTTCTGTGCATTCAGTGCCATTTTACCACTGGTGCCAGTTTTCCCTGAACTATCACACGTAAATCAAGTCACACCTAAGGCTGATTCCTGACACACCTCACCCATAAGTCACCTCCAGATAGATACTCCCTCTTTCAACATAGCTCCCAGCCACAATGATTCTGTGATTTCAACAGGCTGCTTCATACAGGTACATAGCTAAGGTAGGAAGATGGAGTCACATGCATAAGGCACCTTTCTCCCAGTGAAATACAGAGCAGGAATAGATTAGGTTAAACAAGACATTTAAGCACCAGATGGAAAAACTCCTGCCCAGAGCCCTACTGTTCCTGATCCCTCTTTGCATATACAAAGCACAGCTTCACAACCCTTCTTCATTGCCATATTGCATCTCCAATGCTTATCTCTTCACATTGTCTAGTGTACAGCAGCATCTATTCTGGCACTGCAGTTGATGCCCAGGTTTTCACTGTTCATGACAAAATCACATTTCATTAGCATTGCCCTCATAGACATCTGTCATACTGCATCGTGTCCTGCGCGCAGCAATTCAGATGGAGATTCGATGTGGAAAGCTTGTCCTCAGAAATTTGCTGGAGAGTTGAGAGAACAATGGATGTCTGGAATCTTTAGTTTGTTTTTTTTTTTAAAGTTTGGCCTGCCAGTCTGCTTCTGACTCTGCAAAATAAATAAAAAAAAATAAAAAAATAAAAAAAAAAGCCAGCACTGTGGGCTGAAAGCAAACAGGAGCAAATTCAATCCCAAAGCTGCTTTCTTTTCACAAATTAAAAAGAACTGCAGATTGGATTATGTATAGTCATTTGTTTATTGACTTTTACCTCCTCTTCAATTTAGAATCATAGAATGGTAAGGTTGGAAGGGACCTCAAAGATCATCCAGTTCCAACCCCCTGCCATAGGCAGGGACACCTCCCACTAGCACAGGTCACTCAAGGCCTCCTCCAACCTGGCCTTGAACACCTCCAGGGAGGGAGCAGCCACAACCTCCCTGGGCAACCTGTGCCAGTGTCTCACCACCCTCTCTGGAAAGAACTTCCTCCTAACATCCAGTTGAAATCTCCCCTCTGCCAGTTTGAACCCATTGCCCCTTGTCCTGGCATTACAAGACCTTGTCAATAGTCCGTCCACAGCCTTCCTGTAGCCCCCTTCAGATCCTGGAAGGCTACTCTAAGGTCTCCTGGAAGCCTTCTCCTCTCCAGACTGCAGAGCCCCAACTCTCTCAGCCTGTCCTCACAGCAGAGCTGCTGCAGCCCTCTCAGCATCTTCATGGCCTCCTCTGGACCTGCTCCAACAGTTCCATGTCCTTCCTGTGCTGGGGGCTCCAGAACTGCACACAGGACTCCAGATGGGGTCTGAGGAGAGCAGAGCAAAGGGACAGAATCCCCTCCCTTGCTTTCTGTGCTCCACAACCTCCCTGGAGGTGTTCAAGGCCAGGTTGGATGAGGCCATGAGTAATCTGTTCTAGTGGGAGGTGTCCCTGCTATGGCAGGGGGTTGGAACTGGATGAGCTTTGAGGTCCCTTCCAACCTAAACCATTCTATGATTCTGTGATGTCTGAGTATTCCTGAACCATACTTTCTCAGTTCTAGCCATGAGTGTCTGAAAAAGCACAGTTGCAAGGAAAATCCCTCAGTAATCTCAGCTGCAATCCATTAAAATTCAAACTTTGAATAAGGAACTGGTAAAACAGTTGTCTCCAGATGCTGAATAAGTCAAATGAATCTTAAATGTATTACTTATAGGAAGCAAACCAATAAGGAGAACATCTTCAGGCATGAGAGGGAATGACCTTAGCCCAGATCAGAAACACAGGAGCATTCAGTGCCAGAAGATATTTTAATCTATTAAAATGCATTAAATCAAAGCAGTTAGGAGGTACAAGTTGATATTGCATGGTATAAATAATTAAAACCTACTGCTGGAGTATCTGTCAGACTTCAAACATTGTTAACATGTCAAGCCAAAAAATAAAGGTAAAAAAAAAAAAATAGGTATTTATTTTCTGTCAAGCAGATAGAAAAACTATGGTTTAATGGTAGCAATTAAAAGATATATAGGAGTAATATTTCTTCAAGGAGAAATTTAATCCTACAGCACAGGGAAAGCAATTCCCATAGATACAGATGAATTACAGGCATCTCTGCCTTATATACACTTAAGAAAGAGTAATATGAGAGAATCAAGTGAACACTGGAAGTGACCAAAAGCAGCTCTGAATTTCTGGTTAAAGAGAGGGCAACTGAATGGAGCAGAGGACTGATGAAATACAGAGCTATTTTAAGTGATTAAAAACCTTGTTCTAAAGTTGTTTGAAAGGATTAAAATAGATGAGCCCTCTAATATAAATGGAGTTATTCATACACATTTGACATTTTAAGCTGCAGCAGCACAAAAACAGGGATTATTGATACATCAGTAAGAGTAGTTTCTTTGTTACTTGCCCAAGAACTGAGGTTTTTCATTCTTATTCCTTGGATTTCTTTTATCTATTTGATAGAGTTATTTCAGGCGCAATCAGAAGACACAGTTAACCTTTCTAGGATCTGTAAAGATGATTAAATATTTCTGTCTGCCAAGAACGTTGTTAAAACACATTAGAGCACCAGAAATAACAGCTAATTCCTTTTTTTCAAAGCTGGATTTTCCTTGCCTTTCTTGAAAGAGTGACAACACTTTTCATTCATGACATGCCCTACAAGTCACAGTGCTGTGTTCATCCACTTAGCTCAGCATACTGTCCATATCTTCAGACATTCATTATCAGTCAAAGACATCCTTGAAATGCCTCCAAATGGTCAAAGGGTCAGGAGTTCAGATAGTCACTCATGCCTTTGTTCTCCTTTCCCTCATTTTTATACTGAGTGTGCTCTAAAGGGTGCTGAGAAGCTTGTGGTTGCCTTCAGAGGGGACTGGCAGAACTGCCCTTGCAACCAGGCTGACCCTCCCTGTTTGTCAGGGCATCCTTACCCCCTCCACCCCTGCTGATGTGTCCTGGGTTTGCTGGTCTCTAGAAAACACACACATTAGTGTGGGTAGCAGGGCAAGGGAGGGGATTCTGCCCCTTTTCTCTGCTCTCCTCAGACCCCACCTGCAGTCCTGTGTGCAGTTCTGGAGCCCCCAGAACAGGAAGGACATGGAAGTGTTGGAGCAGGTCCAGAGGAGGCCACAAAGATACTGAGAGGGCTGCAGCAGCTCTGCTGTGAGGACAGGCTGAGAGAGTTGGGGCTCTGCAGCCTGGACAAGAGAAGGTTTCCAGGAGACCTTAGAGTAGCCTTCCAGTATCTGAAGGGGGCTACAAGAAGGCTGTGGAGGGACTATTGACAAGGTCTTGGAATGACAGGACAAGGGGCAATGGGTTTGAAGTGGCAGAGGGCACATTGAAAGCGGATGTTAGGAGGAAGTTGTTTGCAGTGAGGGTGGTGAGACACTGGCACAGGTTGCCCAGGGAGGTTGTGGCTTCTCCCTCCCTGGAGGTGTTCAAGGCCAGGCTGGAGGAAGCCTTGATTGCTTCACTCTATGATGGCCAAGTCCCAGATGCTGCCTGGATCTTGCAGCAAACTCCAGTGGCAGGTTCTTTCATACTGCCTTGCATTTATATGAGTTTTGTTAGTGGCCACATAATCACTTCTTGTAATCAAGTATTGTGTGCTAATGAGTTCTTTCTCTTTGTCTCAGTCCCGTTATCCTTTTCTCCCCAGCATCCCCTCCAGCTCATCCACATACCAAGGAGCTTGGTATCCCTGCTTTCCACTTCCCAGGGAGTTACTGGGGTTGGCAGGAGGCAGTGTGGAGGTGGCTGCAGCACTTCTCTGCAGCTCAGCAGTGCTTGTGAAGGCATGCATGCCTGCCACTCATTGGCCCCTAGGCAGAGGGAGAGGCCTAATTTATTAATTCTAAGCAAGTTCTAAGAGGAAGCTAACCTCTAAATTGCTTAGCTCAGACAAGAAAGCAGTAATTCATACATGGTATAGAAAGGATGAGCCTGGGCAACTGTCAGAAGCTAGGCTGTGTGAGTAGTCAGTGACATCATTACAAATGAGCATTGCACAGCTAATAACCACTTCAGAAGAAATCCAGCTACAGGGTCCTCCTGTAAAGGCAAAAGAAACCCTTGAGCTCCAGACCTGGCTCAGGGGCTGATTCCTTCCACAGGTTTCATCCTCAGACACCAAAATAACTTTGCTTGTGTCTGTTGTCTACAGTTAGGTCTCAGTCTGCTGCCATCCCTCCCCAAAGCTGTCCCAGGCTGAGCCACTACATTCCTCAGCCTCTCCTTGCAGGACAACTGCTCCAACCCCAGCTGTCTTGGAGCCCTTGCTGAACTCACTCCAGTTAGTCCACATCTGGTACTGAAAGCAGCCCAAAACCAGGCAGTGTATCTGGCCATGGGATTTAACCATGTGTGGTTTAATTCTCTCCAGATTAGTCCTTGTGTTAATCACATCTGATATTCATGTGGTTAATGAGATTAATGAGAGATTAATGCAATTAAAGGAGCAGAGACCCACTAGGAAAATTCATGAGAAAGAAAAACTCATTTGTGATGTTTGCTTTTCAGTTGCTTGAGGCAATGGATTCAGAAAAGGATCCCTGGGACCTCACTAACCTCTCTGACAGTGCACAAACCTGATGCAGTGCTGGAGAAGAAGGCTGCAAACCCGATCCACTTTCTTCCCTCATGGAAAGAAGAAATGATTATGCAATGATTCTTCAAGCCAGGCTGTACATCAGATTTCAGAAAACTAATATATACTATAACCACAGTTACCATGGTGATCCACTAAGCAGCTTCCCTTTGCCCTGCAAGTCATTGTCATTCAGATGATATATGCCTTAACATCAGCTTGCAGAAATACCTCATACTGAACTACAGACTACTGCTAAGGGAAAATATTTTTGATTACTGATATATGCAACTTTTTTTTGTTTTTTTCTTAATAGAAATAAGGACACATGAAAATTTGGGGTACTTCTGTACTGCTCTGCAGGAAACTGGTCTCTTTCTCACAGGTATCAATCTATAGTTTGCTTTGCAAACAGGGAAAGTATCTGTTAGCCTGCACCTCTGCAACCTGAGACCTCACAATATTCATCTTGTCAGCTGCTAGGTAAGCTGAGCTGACATCCAACCCAGAAAAGAGAGCTCATCAGGATTTTAATGCTAAAGTGGTGATTGTGCTGTTTCCTACTGGCATGCTACACAGTTTAATTTAATAATTAAATGTTAGAACTCCCCACTCAACATCACACCACTCTGCTGTGCTACTTGAGGAAATTTTGTTACTATGGTAACTGCAGGAGACTTGTTCACAGCCACTGATGACACCCACAGTCTAAATTTAATTACAAGATATACAAACCACCAAACCATTGATTCCTTTCATTGCATTATCTGGAACTGTAATGTAATAGTTACCAGTTATGGTCACAGGGAGTATTTTGGTAATCTGAACAAATTTATACAGAGAAAAAACTGTAGATGTATTTCCTAAAACACTTATAAATAGAAAAGTTTTGGAGATGAGCACTTCTGTTGGCTCTCCCCACTGGCAGATGACCAGTTCCATTTTGGGTGCACTGTAGAGGCAAATATCGCTTCATTAGATATTTGCCAAATTCCTCTGGTGGCTCAGAAAGTGTTGAGGGACTGCCTGGGCACAGCTGCCAGTTACAGCAGCGGAAGCAAATCAAACCACTCTTGGATCTGCAGAGTGCCTTAGTATGATGTTTTCAGTTCTGTGGGGGCTTAAAAAGACTGCACAGGAGGTCACAGCTCTCAGAATCACACAAACATGCAGGCTGGCAAAGCCCCTCAAGATCACCAAGTCCAGTCTAGAACCCTACTCTACAAGATTCACCTTAAACCATAGCCCTAAGCACCACATCCAAACCACCCTTAAACACATCCAGGCTGGGTGACTCCACCACCTCCCTGGGCAGCTCATTCCAGTCCCTGAACACTCTCTCTGTGAAAATCTTTTTCCTCATGTCCAATCTCCCCAGCCTCAGCTTGAGGCCATTCCCCCCTGTTCTGTCACCAATTCCCTGTGAGCAGAGCCCAGCAGCAGCCTCTCCACAATGTTCCTTCAGGTAGTTGTAGACAGCAATGAGCTCTGCCCTCAACCTCCTCTTCCTCACACTAACCATCCTCAGCTCCCTCAGTCACTCCTCAGATTTATTCTCTAGGCCCTTCCCCAGCCTCGCTGCACTCCTCCTTCACCCTCCAGAGGTTGAAGGTCTGATGGTTGCTCCTGCCCACAGCTGAAAACCTGGATCTAAGGAAAGAGTAGAATTTATAGAATTACAGAATCATTTAGCTTGGAAAGGACCTTGAAGCTTATCGAGTCCAATCAGTAACCTAACACTGCCAGGTCCACCTCTGAACCATGCCACTGGGCACTGCACCTACACACCTTTTAGATCCTCTGAGGATGGTGTCTCAACCACTTCCTTGGGCAGCCTGTTCCAACAGTTGACAAGCTAATATCCCTGGTGCAACTGGACACTGTTTCCTCACATCCTTTCACTTGTTGCTACCATCACTTTTCTGGGAATTCTAGAGAGTGGATATGTTCTCTCTCCTTCCTTTTCTCCCAGCTAAACCCAGTTCCATCAGCTACTGCTCACCAGATCTGCTCTCCACACCCTTCACCAGCTTTATTGCTCTTCTCTGGAAGTACCTCAATGTCTTTCTTGTAGTGAGTGCCACACAAATGAAGGTGATGAAGGACAATAAGAAAAGCAGAGCTCGTGTCTCATACAGCTGTGAGAGCAATTTCAGAACACTTCTGCCACCACCTCTAAGCTGATAAAGAGATGTTGGTGATGATGGGGAACTTCAGAGGCTGACAGACCTGTCCCTTAGAGTAGCTCCCTTTATAACTCTCATCTAGTTATGATGAGAATTACAGGCTAGCTTAGAAAAGAAGTGTTCATTTTAAGAACTATTTTGGCACCCAACTGGAAGAAGCAAATGTTTGCAATCTGTAAAACTCAGGCTATAGGGCTGAGGAATCTTTCAAAGCCTTAGACTCTTTTAGTCTGCTTGTAACAAGCCAGACACTACATCAGGGATCATTTCTCCTCCTGAAAATGAGCACTTAGAGGCTACTGATCTTCCTGTGAGACAGTATCCAGAGAAAACACAAAGAGAAGAGCTCTAAAGGCTTCACCTTTGATATATTTTCTCAGATCTGGCCCTGGTTTATTAAGCATTTCCCTCTCTTGCACAGAGAGAATGTCCCTAGCACATTCAGACTCTGATGCCTGAGCCTAGGACATAGGTTCAAGGGTCCCTGTACTTTTAAAACTTTGACCATGGTCATAGGGCCACAGATCAGATGTTTTTTTCTTTCCGCTTTTGCAGCAGCTTCAAAGCTGTCATTTGGTGGGGAGCTCACTAGCACAAAGTTTCTCAGATGAAAGTTTGTGCAGCAGTAACCAATGACTCAACTATTTATTTAATTCCCAGACTATGGTCTAGAAAACAGAATGCTAGAAAAGAGCTGCATTTCCCATATCAGTACCTTCTGTCTCTTGTGGTTGTTCATCCTGCTGGTAGAAGGAATGATAGCATGAATAGCGTCCTCCTATGTCAGGAGAGTGAGAATTTCATGTATCAACCAGAGATTAAACCTTGCCTAGCAGTGTCTCAAGGAAATTACCACCTGAAGCTACAAACACAAGAAATGTGTAGAAATACATTCACCAAACACTGACTGTGGCCTCTTCTATCCCCTTTATGATCTTACAGAAATTTCCATGCAAATGTTAGAACATCCAAATGCCATGGAAAGCATTTCCCTTTCTGTGAACAAATGTAGCAATCCCTAAGTAAAATCCAGAGTCAACTCATAATACTTGGCAAATAGGAATGGTACTCACCTTAACCTGGAACCTTTACCTTTGATTCTTGTCACTTTCTCTCCTCTTTTTACTCTTGCCATTTCTTCTGGGAAATCTTCCCACTTTGTTGAATCCTTACTGTCTTACACCTATGGCACTCAAGAGAGAGCACAGGCTGCAGCCAATAGATGCTTCTGAGAAGCACCCCTGAAACCAAGCAGCGTGCAGTGCTGCAGCATTTCCTGAAACACCTTTCAGTAAAGAGCAAATATTTACAAACATCATGTCCTCTGCTGCTGCCCAGCATGAAGTACCTGCACCATCTCAAATGTGATATGCAGCTAGACTAGAGTGACTCACACTGAAGGGATTAAAAGTTGTAAACACAGAAGAACTGGAGCAAACAAACCTGCAGAGACTCATTTGTGTGCATGTTAAATATTTTGCAGGAAAATAGGAGAAGCTAAAGAAAGTCTTAATTCTCCATACAGAGCTGGCCATGAGAGGCAATGGTGAGATGATAAACATGGAACCATTATGTTTCTGCTGCACTCATATACAAAGGTGTTTTTTCTTGCCTTTTTTTCACTGTCATGTTGAGGGGGGAATGGTGGCAAAGGAAGCAAATGTATTTTCAGAAACATGGATGATGTATTAGAGGGAAACTTTTATCAGGGGAGCAACTCGGGACACCATCAGGGAAAGCAAAGCTGTTGCTAATACACTAAAACCCTTATGCATTTGATTCTTTTTAGCATAAAGATATTCACAAGATTAAAACAAACCAAAAAAAAAAAAAACAGGAAACCGATATGTGAAGGGNAGTGACCTGTGCTAGTGGGAGGTGTCCCTGCCTATGGCAGGGGGTTGGGACTGGCTGAGCTTTGATCCAAGCTAAACCATTCTATGATTCTATGATGCAATCACTACCTAGCACACGTTTTCACAACATATATATTGCACACAGCTTTGTGTACAATGACAGAAACCTTGCTCCAGCTCTTGAGTACCATGAATCAAATTTGTGTTCACAGCTACTCCGAAATAAATCTGAAATAATTTGGCAAAAGACACCTCAGTTCTTCAGGGTTTGTGTGGCTGTCAGGCAGCTGGTGATGTATGGAGATACAGGTCATTTTTCCTGGCATCAAGGGGAAACCCCAGCTTTCAGAAAGAATCCATTTGTCTTTTCTCTCTATGTATGTAAAATACAGATTAATTATGTTTGTAGATTCATCCTAGTCAGAGCTGATCGAGTTCTAATTTATTTCAACTGCTCTCTTGAAGAATGGGTCAAAATTACCTGCACTTTCCATTGGGTCAGATGGGTGTAACCAAGAGCAGAAGCTGGCCCAGCAGGTAGCTCAGACTGATATGCATGACATCCAAATTTGGCCTGCTCACACTATGCCAGCATTGCAGCTTCTCGAAAGCTTTACCTCTGCAATGATTACCACCCTAGAAAGTCTCTTACTCAGCCACTTTATATGTGCCTTCTCCCACTGGCTCCAACAGCCCAAATAAATTCCTGTCTCCACTGTGCAAAAGAGCATAGCATGCAGCCTGGCCTGCTGCCAGGGCAGAGGAGACTCATTAGCTGGGCTACAGCTCAGTACTGCTCTGCTGCCCCTGGCCCAGCTTTACATCTCAGAAAATCATTGTTCTGCACCCCACACACAGCCCAAATTAGTGCAGCACGAGATCACCCCTGTTGGGGGTCCTGCTCTGGGGTCTCCAGAGGGAGGCTCAAGCTTGTTGCATCCCTAGCATCTAGCTCCTAAATTTCTGGCAGGGCTGTGCATGAGCTGATTTATGCCTTGTGTGTATTTGTTTTCCTGTAATGGCCTCTGTATATTTTCTGTCTCCCATTAGCTACAATTACCAGATGAATTCACATATTACAATGGGATTGTTCTACTGCAGCCTGTAACTGTGGCAGTCCTCATATGCATTTCATCTGCAGCACTCTGCAGAGTACATTTACTAATGGTTAGGAATGGAGCTTTTTTGCCACAGAGACCTGTCTTTGAGTGTCTGGTCTTTGTCTTAGTGTGGGACTGGAAGAAATCCAGGATGTTTCTTGTTAATTATGATATGAATTTGTTTTAAAGGCTTTTAAGGTTAGTGTCAGTCTTCCTTCCGTGGCATTTTACAAGTAAATCAAAACTTTGGTGGACCCCAGAGACATTTTCCTCCCTATCTGAAAGCCAGGTTGGCCTCTCCACACATAAGTAGTGTAACTATGATGTGTTAGGCAAAGGTTAGCACCCCTGCCAGCTGCTAGATTTTCAATGGCAACAGTGACTTTGTCACATGTACTTAGATTTGTGTCCTTTACACCCAGGAAATGATTTCTGGCCCCAGTCCCCATCTTGCCTCAAAGAGATCTTTCTCTTTTGCCAAATTCCATAAGCTCAGTTCCATCAAGGTGATGGTTCTGTTTCATCCTGTCAGAGGCACTGAAATCAGGACTGAGTACTCCAGACCCAGGAACAGATTCCAGACTCCCTCTGTGGATGTGGCCCCTCGTGCTTCTCAGGGAAATTTGCTGCTATTACAGTCACAGAAGCACAGAATCATAGCATGGTTTGAGTTGGAAGGGACCTTAAAGTCCATCTAGGTCCAACCCCTCTGCTCTGGGCAGGGTCACCTTCCACTAGAGCAGGTTGCTTAAAGCCACATCCATCCTGGCTGTGAACACTTCAGGAATGGGGCATCTACAACCTCTCTGGTAATCTGTTGCAGTGTCTCACACTGAAGAACTTCTTTAAATCTAATCTAAATTTACCCTCTTTCAGTTTAAAGCCATCACATATTACTCTATCCCTGTCCATCTTTCTCAACTATTTGCACCTGTCACTCAAGAAAACACTGAGATGCAGTGGAATCATTCCTCAGTCCACTGAGCACATCTTCATCGAGATGCATTAGACTGTGAGCCCTAGGAGAAACAGTAACATACCTGGCTACTTAATAAATAGCAATGATTCCTTGAAATCAATATGATCACTGAAGACTTCTCTATTTACATGAGCATTCTGATTCACTTCACATGGTTTGCTTCAGGTTTCCTCCTTACATTGTCTGGAGGAAGACAAGAAATACAAGGAGTGTTAAGTGCCTCACAGCACATTAGACCATGTCACTTGCAAGGACTGAGTATTCATGGTGATGGTTAAAAGAATGAGAGGAGTGCAAAGGTTGTCTTGATATTGTTTGAGACACTATGTGGAGTACAATTTGAATGGCATAAAAAAATTCCATCTCAAAGAACATGTTCTTCTCTCCCTATGTTCATACTATTTCCTGTCACTTACCCAGCTGCATTTAGCTTCATACACTATTTTTACTGAGATGCTTTGTAATTGAAACTCACATCCTTTTATGTGAGGTGTTTTTTTTTTTTTAAGATGATGACTGCTATTGCAGTGAATGAAGCAGAATGATATATGCTCAAATTTTATAGTGCACTAATGCTAGCTTTCATTAATAAAAGAATTACTTCACTGGAAATAACTTCTGCAGTTCCAAGGAGAATGCAGGTAATGGGATTCTGAGAGATTCAGATCATCAGCTAAGCACCAGCTACAGCCATTCATTAGGAGAGGAGCTAGAAGATGGGGAAATAGTTACATGTGCAAGATAGACTGGCAGAGAGCTTTCCACTGTGAGATTCAGATCATCAGCTAAGCACCAGCTACAGCCATTCATTAGGAGAGGAGCTAGAAGATGGGGAAATAGTTACATGTGCAAGATAGACTGGTAGAGAACATTCCACTGTCATGCAGGGTGTGCCACCCCACACAGTCCAGAAAAGGCTATGCCTTGGCCTGTAATAGTCATTTCTACCTTGTCCCTGCAAAGGGTAGTTGCCCACATATGTGAGGTTATCCTTGTGGATAAAAGAAGGGAGCTCCATCCATCAGCCACTGCTGAGCTACAGCAGCCACAGTGTTGGAGCAAGGGTGCTGTGTGGGAACTCCAAAAATGCAGACTAAAGTGTGTCCATCATCCAGCCACAGACCATTTCACTCCAGCTCCAAGAATAACTAACTGCAAACATATCTCTGTGTCTGCTAAAAGCAGAGTCAGCCTTTCAAGTATTTTCAGTTTGTTCAGGCATGTATGAGCGAGTGATTTATCCAAATGCTATGTTGGTGGCTTCACAAGGTTGTGATAAATCAGCCCTGAATAAGCATTTTTATCAGATAACTTTTGATGCAGTTTGAAGTCCAGCTGGGACTTTGGCCACAGCCTCCCTGGTGGATGTGAAATAAAAAGAAACAGTTACACAAACACCTGAAGTCCCAGATGCCCACACCTGAAGTCCCAGATGCCCACCCATTTGCAAGTGGGGGCTTCCAGGACAAAATCCATCTGGGGCTTGCAAATATGTAGATGATTCCTAGGATACCCACACTCGCTTGTTGCATTAGACAGAGTTGAGGGGTATGCATCTAAACCAGTTTTGATCTGACCTCCAGTGACTACCAAAGGAGCACACGACAGCTGCTTTCCTTCTCAGTGAGTTACCCACAGTAATTAAGGAGCAGAGCAGTAAAGTTACTACCAAATACAACAACCACAGAGGGAATAAAGGGTTTCTTGCTGGTCTAGACCAGAAGAGGAATTAAAAGCTCTACATCTGCTTTTCCTTGGAAGTTCTTAGGAGTGGTTGAAGATCTCTGCTACTTCAGTCTAAGGAAGAGTTCAGTATCTTTGGCTAGCAATAGCTTTGAGTCATCCTAAGATGAAACAATTCCTGCATGATTTGCTGACTCATCACCAGCATGGAGGTAGAAGATTCTGTGTCAAGACAAATCACAGCTAGGGGTGAGGTGGCCTCTGGGCAGGACTTTCCCTACCAAGTCAAACCTGTGAGCTTCTCTAAGGCCTGTATGGCAGCTGCCTGTGCTGCTCCTTCTGTGCTTCCTAAAGCTTCACTTGTTTTGTTAGCAAGTGAGTGACAATCATTCACCCCAGACCCTAATCTTGCTTTTTCAGCAGCTCATCCTTTTCAGCTGCACTTCAGTTGCAGAGGCTGGAAAGTGCTAATTTGCTGAGCATCTTGTTTACAGGTTCAGTGCAGAAATGCCATTCTATTGCAAATTGCTTCTGAGGCTGGTTGTCTTATGTTTTTTAACTCTCACCCATGTGCAGTGATGCTGCAAGGCATCTATTAGAGGAGAAAAAAACACTGACATGTATAATTAGTTGTAGTCTGCACAGCTGCTTCATACAGAACCTGGGAAAACAGCATCAAATAGCAGCATTTGGTCATCCTCTGAGCTTACAAACTATTTCTTACTAGGTGCATGCAACTCTACTCCTCTTCAATGTCTGCAGATCCAAATCACAGAAATAATGAAGATTGGTTCTCTTTTTAAAACACTGCGGTCAGCATGACTGGCTTCAGTGTTGCAGTTAATGGGGGTCACAGTGCTTGTTGTTTCATTTCAACACCACTGTCTCTATTTACCCAGTTAATCACTGTTTTCACACTACTTAGTTTGGAAAGCTCACATTCCACCATGCATGTATTGCCTACACTGCTTTAGCTTGGAAGAAGGCACAGAACAGTTGTAAGGCCTGGTCTGCCAAAGCCAATGATCTGCCATAGTCAGGAAATCCTCTGCCACATCCCCCTTCTCCTGAGACATCCCCCTTCTCCTGCTACATCCCCCTTCACCTGCCACATCCCCCTTCTCCTGCCACATCCCCAGTGCTGAGGTAGCTGGAGACAAAATGGATCCAAAGAGCATCCAAACCTCCACCATAGCTTGTGTTGAGCTGCTTCAACACTGCAGTTCACTCCTGAGACACCTGAGGCTAGCCACAATATTTACATGGTGATAGTTCTTATTAAGTAAGACCTGTGTGTGACCTTTCGAAGTGGCACTTAGAAGCAGATGAGATGCTCCAAGTCTTCTGAAGCAGCAATAGATGTTCTAGACCTCCACTAACTCCTAAGGGATGCTTAGACATCTTGTCATCACCTAGTGCCCCAAACTCTAAACACACATAGATGTTTGATTCTGAAAGCCATCCAAACTTACTAGCAGGGAACAGATTAAAAAGGTCCTTTTAAAAAGCTCACTGCAAAGAAAACAAATTTACTGTTGACAGTTCTTGCCATTTTGTGCAGTTTCTAAAAACTAAGGAAGAAAGGCAGAAAGCATGAGCCTACCAAACACACGCTGATATGGAAGAGTGAGAACTTGCCAAGCCTCCAAAAAACTGGATAGGTCACCATGGCACAGTGCAGTCATCTACCTGCAGTCCTGTGTGCA
>VWYK01012414.1:3454-38188 GCA_013399775.1 Semnornis frantzii
AAAAAAAAAAAGGAAAAAGACAAATCCATTGCTGCTACAACAGACTGAGCATCACCTGTATACATCAAGAGTGGACTGCACACCCTGGGGTGGCCTGACTGATGATTAGGGAAGGAGGAGCATTGCAGACCACCATTTCATAACCAGACAGGGAAAGGCAGGAGTGCTGCAAGTAGGGATTCATGGCAAAAAAATCACAGTCCAGAAGAATTCTTGGTTCAGGAATATGTGACCTGGGATGATTTTCCCTGCAATTTTGCCTAAGTGTGGTTAAAACTATATGTAGAAAAGCCACATATTAAATCCTGTCAGGCCAAGGTCACAGAGTGAGTATTGAATCCTGCTATGAATAACACAGCATCCAGGTAGGATTATTATTTTCAGCCTCTAAATAAGAAGATTGATTCAGTCTCCGGTCGATATTAGGTACAGCATTGTAGCTCCTCTGCTTTAGTGGCACGTCCCCATGGGAAGACAGAGCACATGTGGCAGGTGCCAGCTAACAGGCAAATTGCTAGTAAGAAGCCACTTGGATGTCAATGCTAATGCTGGACTACGATTGCATGCCCCCACTGCACTTCTGGAGCACCTCAGAGAGAACTGGGACACAGTTCTCTCTGGAACACAGATGGGGAAAATGAAGAGGTGAGGAGAAAATGAAGAGGCAAAGGAGACAGGGAGAGCACGTGTTGCAAAGTAAATGCTGAAAAAAAATCATTCCTATACACTGGCCACTCTCTAAATGCAGGGCATCTGCCTTCCACTGTGCCTTGGTCCCCTCTAAGGAGAGGTCAGGTAGGAATTGCATGTGTCATTTCATAGGCTATTTGGAGATCTGTTTTTCTCCCTGGATCTCAGTCTGCTGTGGCCCAGTAGCAACATTCATACTTGTGTTGAGCAACTAAACCTAAAGCAAGAAGCATAGTGAGATCCCACCAGATTCCCTCCAAATGAGGTATTGGCTGGCTGACCTCTCTGGGAAAGGCAGAGCTTTCCTTGCCTTACAGGCTATGCTGCTATGCTGAGGTTCAGGCAATTCATTTCATCACAAGCCTGTATCATTTCAGAGCAATTTCGGCTCTAATTTCACCAGCAAAAAAAAAAACAAACCCTGTTTGGTTTTGTGATGGTTTGGGAGAGCAACATGACAGAAGCATGAGCTTGGATGCTGGGCATCTCCAAATAGAAACTACTGCTGCTAGAGGATTTTCATCCCACATCCTTTCAGCCTCATGAGCTGCTTCCAGAGTAAAGCAGCAAAGCAAAAGTCAAGTGTGCAAACATAAATCTGGTGTCTGATTCACACAGCCAGGTAATCTTTTCCTGAGATTATCTGCTGCTGTGCTGCTGCACATCTACCTACAACATCTGACTGAGTTTCCAGTGGGTTTGTCCAGGTCTCCTCTCCCCACTCTCCTGCTGCAGATGAAAGACTGTGATATTGCGTGCCCTGGCAGAGAAATGTGCCCACAGAGATCTGTCGCCGAAGGGGATGCTGGTGAGGAATATATGATGGTCCAATGGCTTCCATGCCCAGTGGAAAGGACTGGTTAAAAACCTGAAAAAAATCAGAAGCAGGTCCTGGCCAGCCCTTTGCAGGCAGTGAAGGGGAGAGAGCAAGCCCCATAGATCTCCATGAGAAGCGCCACTCGCTCGGCAGGGAGAGTAGAGCAGCCTATGCCTGCGGTTCACATCTCTTTGTCAATGGCATCCAGCCCCTGGCCTTGGGAACTGACTGGCGGCAGTTTGCAAATGTATGTGCTTGGCTGGGAGCCTGCAGTTCCCTTTGTCCTGGCAGCGCAGGGGGGCTAATAGGGAAGCCGGAGCGTGTCATCCCCAACTGCCAGGGCTTCCAAGCAGTAACATGACGGGCAACTTTTCAGACAATATCCAACATGAACATTCAAGGCTGAGCCTATTCTTCTTCTAGACACTGGTACTGACTGATTCCACATGCTATTTTTCCAGAGTCTGTTGCTCTAACAAGCTCCAGTCCTGAATATGGGCTGTCCTCCAAGCCAAAAGTCTCACTGAATTCAAAAGGGTCAACATTTTTGGGGATGATTAAAAGCTGAATGCCTTTGTGTAATGCTGTATGTGTATTTGCAATAGAGTTTTGTGTAACTTGCACAAAATTATTTGTATTTGTTCCACTCCTGGTGCTTACATTCATCTCGCATGGATGTGTATGTAATGAAACTATGCTGAGCTGTACCATGTTCTAAGGTGAAATAGTTACAAGTTAGTGTTTGAGACAGGAGAGATAACCGCAGAGGAAACTCATACCTTCTCTTCACTCAAAGAAAAATCTAATCAGCAATCAGCAGAGGGACCTTATGCTTCCCAGATTTGATGTTGGATCCCACTGCCTCCAGGTAGGCAGCTAAGCTTCAACGTTGCCCTTGCCTGCCACGGTCATTGCTCCTCTTCCAGACCATGTGCTGACGGATCACGTCATGAAACCAAAGCAAACAGAAACACTCCTAAAGATACAAGTGGGCTGGAACCTTACAGATGAGCTGTATTTAGATCTAGTCTTCTGGTGAGTGCTCGACTGCCATGGCAGACCTGATGATGGTCCTTCTTTGGAATGGGGAACTGAACAAGATGACCTTCAGGAATACCTTTCAGTCAGCATCGCTCCAGTCTAAGAGTTCATGATACTTGACCAGGTAGAAGTATGTGCTGCCTACATCTGCAATAAGGTGCAGTTTCCTTAAACCAGCAGATCGTATTTGTAAATAATTTGAAAGTTCTGCTGAGTTTGGTGCTTTATTACCACTTCTCTCCTAATTGCCAAAAGCTAAATATAAAAGCATTCCAGGACAATTTCTAGCCAAAAAAATGTCAGTCAGCTGTCAGTGTTTTCTCCAGCGTTACCCCTTGGCCTTCTGAGATGGCTCCAGTGAAAGACTAACCTGAATTTCATCATTTCTCCTCTGAAAAAAAGATGCAATCTCATATCCCTGATTGCAAATGCTGTCAGGTGACTGAAGGACAGAGGTTTTTCAGTGCTGCAGTTACAGCTCTGATTTTTTTCTGCCAGAAACACAGTAGTGGTAACATTTGGTTTGCAAATCTGGCATCCAGGCATCAGCCTGGTTGAAAACAATCAACAGATGCCATTTCCTCAGTGCAAGTAAATATATTGACATGTGTTGACAATAAACTGATTTTGTGCACTTTTGGAAAGGCAGACGGCAGCTCACATGTTTTAACTGCTTAGTTCCTCTAAAGTAGGATGTAGGAAAATAACTTTCAGAGCCTATATAAGGCAGTTTGTCTTTCATATCTCTGGAGCAGTCATGATGTTCTCTAATTAAAAGAATATGATTTTTATGGAGTATTCATGCTGCATTGAGCATGACAATAATATGTTTTAAAAGTGCATATAAAGCATATGGTTTAAGATGTGTGATGAAGTTTGGGTTGTTAAATAATAATTGTTATTCTGTTACTCCCAGTGAAAATATGTAAAACTATTAGTAAAGGCTTAGAAATCATTTGCTGTCTTTGTTTTCACTCTAATGCATTTGTTCCTTGCTGAGTGATTTAATGGCATAAACATCCTTCCACTACTGTCAATAATAAGAAATAAGTGACTTTGTAATAACTGAGGCCTCGATCCAGAGAGGCCCTGAGTATCATGTTTAATGATAGTGCTCTTGCTTTGAGACAGGCTGGCAGGCAGGCAGGCACCACAGCACAGTACTGCATGGCAGCCCAGGTTGGTGGGAAGTGCCTGCTGTGCCCTGTCCTGCCGGCAAGTCCTGCTGGCGCCTGGGCTGAGCCACTACCCTCAGGAGCCAGACTTCTAAGTGCTTGTTCCTGAGGTGATGTCACTGCATAAAATGCTGCGTGGGGCCATGCGCCCTCCAGACCAGCAGTTTCCCTCCATGCAAGCACAGGTGCAGCCCTGGAGAAGATGCCAGCATTGCATCAGTGATGAGGTGAGCAGGGCTTGGCATCAAAATGCACCCCTTTTCTCAGGAGTATTTTCAGACAGCATGATGGCAGCAGCTGCTGAAGGGGGCAGAGGGGAACCACACACGCACACATACACACACACACATAACAGCAAAAAAGAATCCAGTCCAGTGCTTTCATCACAGATCTCAAATGATCTATCTACCCAAATGCCCACTTCTGTGAAGGATTATCTTACTGCCTTGAGGAATCGAAGGAAGAGATACCAAACTGCCTGGCAGATTGAAGAATCAGACCCTGAGAGAGCGGCTTGTGCTTGGCAGGATTGCTGGTGCAGAGCTGATCGAGCAAAGGCTGCTGGATCCTGCCCAGTTCTCTGCTGGAGCTTCAGGGGCCTCTGTGGCCCTCCCAGAGGAAACAGAGCTCAACTGCTCTAATTGCAGGTGTTTGCACCAGCATTCACCTGTCAGCACAAGGTTGTGCCAGCACATCTATATTACGTGGAAATTGGAACAAATCCCTAAAATATCTCTTCTCTGTTGTAAGGACACTGTGCCTGTGCGCCTTTGGGTTCCCAGCTGCTGTGCTGGAGGAAGTATAGCACTTAGTTTTATCGTGAAACATCTATTCTTTGTGGACATAGAATTATTGAAAGCTGTCAAAGCCTGAAAGTAAGTCTGCTAAGCGGGGAGAATGACTTGCCATGACAATGGAGAGAGAGAGACTTGGACTCCTAATGACCCAATATCTGATTGTACCTATGTGGACATGTAAATGTAGGAAACCAATGGGAAGAACTCTAATATTGCAACCAAAGTGCCCCAGCTTTGTTTCTGGCACTGCTGGAAGATAGGAGAAGCAGATTGAGCATGCAGACGTGCCAAACAGGGAGTCTCTTTGCAAACAGGGTGTGATCCTGTCTCCATAAGGATGATAATACTGTTTGCCTGTAAACAGCTTTTCCATTTTCTCCTTCCAGCAGATTAAGATCTGCAAGAGACTTTTTTTATAGCAGCATGGGGATTTCTTTCCCCTTCTCTCCAAAGAATATAAGAATTTAGTCACTAGAGTGGCACATTTTATTTTTTTTTTAAATCTAACTTCACTTCCGACTTTTAAAATTTTCTTTATAACATTAACATTATAAACCTCTCAGTGAAATTCTCACTTGCAAAAAGATGTGATCCTATGACAGTCCTCTGCTGCAGCTGTTCCCGTAAAGGCACAGAGCTCCCCACGCTGCACTTGAATACACTTGCCAAGACAAAGACCTAATGTCAGCTTCCACTTTGGAAGTCAGGGGTTTGATGGCAGCTGTGTCAACGAGAGAGATGTGCTTAAATAAAAACAGTACCTTCAACACCAACTATTCATTCCTTCATAAAACCAGTGTAATGGCAGCTTATGACACTAGAGCACAGAAGGGTAGCACTAACTCATCAACAACAGAGGATTTTTGCCTCATCATCTAAATCAGTAATGACACAGACAGTCAAATGTGCACCCATTCTAATTGTATTTACTCTAGATGCTAATATTGCCTGGAGAGATCTGTAGAGGAACAGACTCTGTTGTAGGCAGAGAATTTGCTAAAGGCATTAATTTACTAATTAATGAAGTATCAACGCAGCTATTTAGCATTACATTTAGGCTGTATTTAACTTTAAGCGTGGGCTTCAGTTGTTTGATGTTGAGGATGCTGCTAATGCTGAGCTGCCACTTGAAATTCTAACTGGCAGTTTTGCTTTCTGTGCTCAGAATACTGCCTTTGCACAGGCTACTGCCTTTTGAGGACCTAGAAATATTTTCTGTAACAGCAGGATAAAAAAGGGCATCATAGTTTTCCTATTTTCAAACCATACTATTGTGACTGTATTTTACAAATTAGTTAAGAGAGATATTTCTCAAAAAAGTTGAGCAGAAGGAGACTGTTATTTTTCTCTGAGGGTTTGTTTTGTTTCTCTTTCTCATGTCTGTAAAAATTGGCAGTGTTTTATGTTTTCGTTCCCACTCCAGAACAGTAATTTCCTCAGTTAAAAAAAAAAAAAACAAACTCAAAACCAACCAACCAACCAAAAAACCAAAAAACCATTTTGACTATGGGTAAAGAAAAATATCCATTGCTCAAAGAAAGGGAAAAAAAAATTACCAAAGTATATATATTTCTGCAGTAAATACATACCTGAGAATCAGTTCTTATTTGAATAACTTTTGGAAAATGGAAAAATCAACCAGAAAAAGGAAAATTTCAATCTGCCTGTGAATAAGTTCCTCATAGAAGGGGAGGAAGAAAAAAAAAAAAGAAAAAAAAGAGAAAAAAAAGATGGCTTTGAAGCATCAAGCTGAGGGGAATAAAGGCACTTCCAGTCATTACTTAAGGTCTTCCCCAGAGATTGTGCTTCAATTTAGGAGAATTTCACAGAGCATATTCCTTCTCATCTTGTTGGGTGTCTCCTTCAAACAACCCAGTTTATGTCACCTAACTCTGCTACGTGAATTGGAGTGTACCCATGGTCAGCATCTTTTCGTTAGCGCAACCCCAACCTGCCCCAGCACAGCAGAGAAGTGCCTGGCAGCACGCTGGCTGCTGACATTTTAGTGGAAAACAATTTTTGAAATACTTACATTGCCCAGGCATATCCAAAGCATTTGTGCATTATTGTAGCTTACATCTGCCATGAAAGTCGTTGGCTTAAAAGCTGTAGAGCTTGCTCAAAAAACAAAACAAAACAAAAACACCCCCAGTTAGAAGCATTTCAGATGTTTCACTGTGACTCTGCTTTGCTTGGAACTACAGGGCAAAAAAATCTCTCTCACCTGTATGAAGTTGGTGTGGTAAACCCCAGCACTCAACAGGCATTGCAGTCAATTGGAAATCTTGGTGATTTGCTAAAAAAAGAGCGTGGCTTTTCGTATCAATTCAGTGGTCACAATTTCCTCAGAGTTCATAGGAAACAATGCTACAATGTAAGACCCAGTCAGAATTTAGCACAGGCTTGTTTTTATAAACAAAAAAAAAAGGGGGGGGGGAACAACTTGGAATTTTTCATTTTTTATATGCATTTTTTATATTTATTTTTATAATCTTCCAAAATTATCGTGGTGTCTGTTTTGCTTCAGTCCCTTTGGCAAAGGCATTCAGCGCTGCCCTTACTCTGCTCCGTCTCAAACAATACAAACTACTTTCCCCAGCTATTTGCAAAGCGCATGAAACACTGCAGCCAGTGGGGTTTTTACTTCTAGTGTGATTGAATTCTGCTGCAGGACAAGAAAGCAACTAGTTATTTTACCCTGCCAGAAGATTGGTAACTATTTATTTACACATTTATTATCTGCTGCACTCTAAGAATAAAGAATGAGCCTGAACTACAAAAGCTGAGCCTGCATGAAGGCCCATCAGTCTCTCCACACTTCTGCTGTCAAGCCTATTATGGAGGAAACATTATTCAAACTGCAGGCTCCAAACTCCCAGGTAACTAGAGACAGCAGGAAGCTCTGTTTGATATCAACTATATTCTTTATCAACCTTTTTGTTACGATGGGAAGAAATGATCGAACTTTACTTTCATCTTGCTCTGTCCTCACATCACCCAGTAGGTGAATTGCTTTATTGGTGAGCCTTGACCAAAAGCTCTTTGATATACACTGCCCTTTGCAGCCATAAATTTTCCATCTTTCAGACAAGGTTTGAGACTTTCCCTGTCCTGCTATTCTGCCCCTAAGTGATTAGATGCTCTTTTCAAAATGAAAGATGAGCTTTCAGGGAAACTTTTGGCCCTCTCCTAGGTACCATAAAATAGCCATCATTTAATTTTCCTAGCACTGACAAAAGTTGTGGGTTTCAGACCAAGGCCCACCAAGTGGAAAGAGGTCAGTACTGAGCCTCACCCTGCACAGCTGCAGCATGGAGGGATGGCAAGCTCCTCTCAGGAGGCATGGCCAAGCTGAGAAACTGGGGCATGCCAGGTATGGCCTGCTGACAGCCCCACGGCTGAGCACAGCATCCCCTGGCAGAGCCCTGGCTGTGCTCCCAGCTCTTACATGTGCCCCTCTGCCCTGAGCCACCCCACAGCTTGGCTCTCCCACACAGCCCCCCCACCTGGAGCTGATGAGGAAACCTAGATGAACGGCCACGCTGCAGGGTATTCAGCTGCTCCTGAGCAGACCTGAAGCAAAGGACTGTGCCCAGCCTTTGCTACTCTTCATTTGGAAGCAGATGCAGAAGGGCTGATGATCCCTGCCACGGGGAACAGCCAGTAACTGACAATGATCATATGTTGCATGCAAGGCTTTGAGGAGAAGGTCCTTTGTCCTGCTACAGAGACCATATAGCCTTAAGCAACTCTCTTAAGATCACTCATGCTCCACCAGCAACCTCCAGGTCTTCAAAGGTGCCAGACAGAGCTCTGTGAGCCTGGACACTTCATCCTCTGCTCCAATCAACCTCTGTGACATGGAGAATACATCAGCTAGTTGCTTCCTCTTCTGCTGTCTGGAGGGGTCAACTAGGTGAGCTGTGTCAGTATGGCAACAGTCTATGCACTGGTGACGTGGATACTGGAAAGGACACATAGCTGATGGAGTGTGTCCAGAGGAGGGCCACGAAAATAATCAGGGAGCACCTCTGCTACAAAGACAGGCTGAGAGAACTGGGGTTGTTCAGCCTGGAGAAGAGGAGGCTCTGGAGAGTCCTAATAGCAGCCTTCCAGTACCTGAAAAGAGCCTATAAGAAGGATGGAGAGCGACTGTTTACAAATGCCTGAGGACAAGGGGAAATGGCTTCAAACTAGAGAAGAGCGGATTTAGACTGGAAGTTATGAACAGGTTCTTTACCATGAGGGTAGTGAAACACTGGAATAGGTTGCCCAGGGAGGTGGTTGGGGCCCCATTCCTGGAGATATTCAAAGCGAGGCTTGGTAGGGCTCTGGGCAGCCTGATCTAGCTGAGGATGCCCCTGCTGACTGCACAGGGTGTAGGACTAGACGACCTTTGGAGCTCCCTTCCAACCCAGATCATTCTATGATTGTATGATTACTAAGTGTTATTTCCTAGGGACATCAAGAGAAGAACAAGTGAGTCACTGACAGCATTCTGCCTTCATGCTGAAGTGCCTGTGATTTGATAAGGACAGGTGGGGAATTCTTTATTTCTCTCCTGGAAAAGGCCAATGAAAATTATTTTCCTCTGTCTTGCCAAAATATTTCTTTGGCAGCTTTGAGTTTTCATTAAGACTGAAAACATAAAATGTTGTTGCCTGAAAACTAAATGTAAAAGCCTTTCAGATTACAGTAATACTAATGTGTGAATATTTCTGCTCAAATAGGAGTTCTGAAAGAAAGCAGCATGTCAGACACCAACTGTGTATTGTCCCAGACCCATGAGCTGGCTAACTCCACTCTGCAGCCCAACATTCAGCCTTCCATTTTACTTTGTGGTTTCATCCTCGCTGTGATTCAGATGCTTGGTGGTGGCTTGGGACTATAAGCACTGATAAGTGAGTGGAGAGGTCCTGAGTATAGCTTTCATACTCTGCTCCAGCACCATCTGTGCACCTTGCTGATCCCGCCTAGAGCAGCCCAAAGTCTGCTTCCAATTGCAGTGCCTATCAGTCCTCCTTGAGGCTATAGAGATGAGCAGGGATCAGTGAGCCAGAAATAAGTATGTTCACACGGTCTTTCAGTGATGACACCAGAGAACTAGATGAAGGATGACGGAGGTGTTGACCTTCTGCCTTTGTGTTGCTGAAAGGTCCTCCTGGCATGGGGATCATGGAGCTGATTTAACCGTGTTTAACCTGATGGTGGTGAGGATGCTAGACCTTTACAGTTGAGGACATCTTTAAGTGGTAGAATTCAAATGTTGGTCTGAAGTGGTGTAAATGTGATGAAATATAAAGCCCTCCATGCCCAGGAAAGGCCAATTGATTGAAAAAATGGAAATAGATGTGCCCTTACTGCTTAGACTTGGGATGGCTACTGCATTTAAGACAAGGGCCAGACTCTTTTCCTACTCAACCCCCAATAGCCAACCACAGAAAAGCCTGCACAAGTTGCTTGGCTAATGCCTGGACTCTCACACCTTGCCAATTCAACCCCTTCTTTCCCTGGCTCCTGAGCACTGTTTCAGCTTCCCTGAAAATGTGGACCATACTGTCTGTCCACATGAGATGCCAGTGTCCTGTCAAAATTAACCTATTAGCTGATTATTTGCTTTTGAATGGGAAACGAATAGGAATGTCATTCAGTGTTCCCAAGTAGACGCAGCAGAAAGGATACTTTCCAGATGAATGGAGGTCATTGTGCACTCTCTCTGGCATGGGGCTGAGCATATGCATCGGGGGCTTTAAACCAGTGTCCCTCACTGTAAGAAAAAGGGCCAGCTCCTTTGCTCAAGGTCAGCGATGGAGACAGTTGTAGTATCTGTTTTCCCTAGAGGACACGGTTCTGATCTTGGTTTTGGCAATTTGATGGTGAGATTAGTTCCAGTTAACTTGAGCACTGGTGCTGGAGCAGAGGGGATTTAAACATGCCCACTGAGTAACTCGTTCAAAACCCCAACTCTTTTGGCAGCTAAGCTACTGCTCACATGAGACCATCAGATGGTCAGGCTCGGCCAGGCTGGCTCGGCTGACCCCTGGTGCGCTGCAAAAACCACGGGCCAGCAGGTTGCCTGGTGCCAGCAGCACCCAGGCTAAGCGGCTCCGGCCAGAGCCCTCAAGAATGGAGTGGATCCTTCAAAAGGAGACCAACCTTCGACCCACAGTCATCATTTTGGCCATCAGGTCAACAGTTGTTCCACAGAACATCGGCAATTGTCTTTCTCCTTGTGTCAGGAGGCTCTTGAAACATTATACAAGGATAATTAAGTGGTGAATAAGGGTCAGCATGGACAAATAAATCAAACTGATAGTTTGAACACAGACCGATTGAGCAAAAACAAGGAATTGTGCCATGCCTGTTAGCGCTGCTCTTGATGTTAACTGACTTTGTTAACATTACATCCAAAGGCAGCAAGTGGGAAAGCTTTGTGAGGAATCAAAAGCTGAGCAAAGAGACATGGGCTTTAATTGTTCAGCTTTATTTTTGAAATAAAGACATGCAGTGCATCAATTTAGCTGACTTTAATGGACCACAAAACTGAACCTATTCTTTAAGATGCTAATTGAGTTTGAAGATTCTCGCCTCTTGCAGGAGAGGGATGCAAGAAATGCCAGTGCCACATTCAGACATGTTGGGGGCCGTCATATACTTTCATTCAAAGCAAGTGGGTGAAGCGCATATTGTTGGGTAAGAGGAGTGTGGGCCTACAACAAGATAATCTACCCACTGAGGAGAGAGATAGCATCCAGGCAAATAACATGTCTGTATATATGACCTTATGTCAAGGAAAATGTTTCTATATGCATGATAATATAAATCAGATGTGTACAACTTTAATAAGAACTTACTGTCAACCTGTAAGGTGCTTGAAAGTCTTCAGTTTCAAATCCATAAAAATAATTAGCTTATTTTAAGGAGAAAAAAACAAAGCCAACCGGTCCTTAAAACACTGTTTTTTAAGGGGAAAAATAAAAATGTCCACAAGTTGATGTGTTTCTAAGGGAAAAATACAGTTGAACATGGAGTTATAGAATATACAGCTTACTCTGTTATCACTGAAATGAGTGCAAGCCGTCCTAGGTCTGACTTCCAGGATCAAGGCAATGTATAAAAAGAAAGAAATTTTCCCACAGATGCTGGTAATGTTCTACTAAAAACTACTCAGTGTCTTTCCATGCTGCTGTTATTCCTTATCGATGCATGTTTAAATCAACTATTGAAACCAGTAAAAATCAACTCTAGAATTTAAAATGAAGATTGAAAGAACATGATTTTGTTCTCTTTTATGTAACATTGATCTTCTCTAGCACAGAGTTTGCAGTCGACATTGATAATGCCAATATTATTTTCTTTCTGACTTACTGTCCACGACACATGACATAAAATGTGTCCGTCCCAAATACTTCACTGTCTTGTTCAAACAGATTTAAAATATGGACCTAGTGTAGCAAAGTTCATAGCTTTGGTGTGGCTGGAGTCTATTCTTTTTCCACTGCAGGTCATTACATAATATCTTTGTGTGTGTTTATTTCTGTGCTGCACAAAACTTTCCATCTGACCAAGTTCCTGCAAATTTATTACTGCTGGGCTTTCACGCTGCAAGGTGCAGAATTACTTCTAGGCAGAGCACTATGAATGCTTCAACATAGGGAGCTGACACTTCATGTCACAACTGGACCGTACAAAGGCAAGTAAGTTATAAGAGATAAATTTAATGATAAGCATGTTAAAAAATTCTATGGGAAATGTATCTGTGCAGCTACATGAATTACGAGGATTTGCCAAGAAAGGTGTAATGGATTATGGTGGAAGATGAAGGGGAGCTCCCACCATATCCAATCAGCCTTTTACTTAAAGGTCAGGACATTCTGTCTGGGTCCACTTGAGTTTTTGATTCTGCCGTTTCACTATTCAGTGGCACAATGTAACTGTCAGTCTCAACAACGGTTCCTCGAGCCACTGGCTCCACTGCTCACAGGGCAACACACAATATTTCACAGCCACAAAACAATTCACTGTCTGCATAGGCAAACCATATGATTTCCATGGGGAGCAATATTGACACACCCTACTGAGCACTCTTAAGGGGACTCTTAAAGGAGTTACATCTTAAAAAAGGAAAGAAAGAAAGAAAAAAGGCCTATGGCTCTACTATTCTTCTCTATGACTAAGTTACCAAATAGCATTTTAATGTTCTGTCTCCATGAGATGAAGTTAAATGCAAATATCCTCTATGCCTTCTACCCCCTTTCTCCCTTTTGCCAGAGGGAGACATTTTTACTGCTATGAAAAGTCTTTCTGGCCAGTAAGTAGTAGCATGATACTAGATAATAGGGAAAAAATGTAGCGCATGAATGATGGTCTGTTTGGATTTTCCCCAGTGAGTATTTACTGTGTTATATTATTCATTTCCATCTGTAAGATAAATCCAAAAACTGGTACAAATTTATAAACACAGAGGACCCTTCTGAGAGTGTGTGAAACACAGTGGCACTGGGGCTCAGGTCTGTTTCTCACCTCCTCTGCAGGGAGTTACCTGCAGCAGGATTTGTTAGCACTGGGGGGAGTTTGCTGTGACACAGCAGAAGGCTTGCCCTGGAAGTCACGAAAGAGGAAACAAATGTACAAGCAAAGAGTAGAGGTACCAAAAGATGAAGAGTCACTGCAGAAACTTGGGGGCCCAGTTGCCCTTCAGGTGCCCTTTAATTGGATTTTAAGTTTTAAAGTCCTGTACCTTGCTTCCGAAAGGCTTAACATGTTAGGAGTGCCACATGCCCCCACCTCCCAGCAAACTACTACCCACACAGGTTTTTTACCCTGCACTCCTGACACTGTCATATCTTTTCAGAAATTATTTTTTCCTCGTTGTCCCCACAGTGCTCTCAGCTCTATTCAGATTATGCAGTCAACTGCAAAATGAAAACGGCGTCAGACTATTGTCGATGCCTCGCTCTGGCCCCTGATTTCAGGGGAAGCAACATCCCAATGCTGCAGACAAAGGAGAAGGGTGAGAGCTGCCCCACGGACACGCAGGCACAGAGTGCTGTGTTATCGTGGGGTGAGATCCTGGGCACTGTGCATGCTGTGGCCACGTTGTTGCCAAAGCAGTCCAAAGAGCGCAGGCTTGGATAAACACCAGATTCGCTGCCCTGGGTAGGCCAACTTTGTGGTGCTTCTGTGGGGCTCTGGTAGTTGTGAGTACTGCAGAGATACTTCTTGCAAGAAATGTGCTCGAGTGCTAATGATGACTTGGCAGGCACCTTTCCAAGGCTTGTGCAGAGTGTCTGAGTGCTAGCACGGGGCGTGGTGCAGCAGAGGATGGCTGCTCTGCTGAGTGGTGCTGGTGGAGTGGAACTACTACTGGGGCTGACCATGCCCATACTGGCCAAGTGCATTCCTGAGGACCCTGAGATACTCCAACACTGGAAAGCCAATTTACGTAAAGGGTAGGTAACCAAGACAGTGTAAGACTGCTCTGGCCCCCTATCCTGGGGGACTTCTCCCTGCCAGTTGCCTCTCTGCTTGCTTAAACGTGAGCTTTGACAGCCAAAAAGAGTGTGTCGTGCTTCAGAGCTCCATGAACAGTGGCAATCCACAGCTCCTCTGGGGACATGTGGCTTTGCAGCAGCATGGTCTGAGCTGTCAGCAAAGTCCTGACCCACCTCTACCAGCACTATGCCATCCTATGGCTGAAAAACTTCCCGCTATTAAAAGAGGGCTTGAGACAGTCCGGCAGCTGCTGAGAGCCCAAAGGAGCCTGAGTGTTTTTTAAAGCATTATGTTGTGATGCTTCCAGAACAAAATACTGCAGGGCTGGATTTGTGGGTTGGTTGGTTGGTTAGTTTTTTCCCTTGTTGTTAAACACTGTATAGAATTTTATGATTTCTTGGGTTTGGGCAGCTCTGGTTGGTTTTTGGTTTTTTTTGTTTGTTTGTTTGTTTTGTTTTTTTCCCCTGGAAAGTTATTATAAAGCAGGGTGGTTTTTATTTTTTTCTCTTGATATGTTTGACTTGCATTTCAGCCATCTGTTGCCTGATCAGCCTCAGCCAGGGCTGGTGACGGCATTCTGGCCTTCAAAGCTCTGAAACCAGTGTAGCAAGGTTCTGCTCAACAGCATGAGCAAGGCAAACATATGGACCAACCTCTACTGCAAGACTGCTACTGGACAGCATACACTTTCCTTACTTGGTGACTTGATTCAGTCTCTATATTGTGATAATTTTGCATTGTCAAGTAGCAAATTTATCCCTAATGTTTGCACCAAAAATGGGAGTGCAGCCTCTAGTGCAGCTAATCTGGTTTAGTGATCTGCAGACACTTTTTTCAATGCTCTGCCACATGCAACAGACACTGAGGTGCACCATGGTACCTCTTCTCCTTCCCATTGGAAAGGGCTTGGCATGAAGGAAAAGAATTCTGCACTTGCTTTGCATTGGTTTCCAGGTGATGTGTCCAGTCTTTAACAACAATGACAAGTTAGATTTCCTTTGCAAGCTATGAAAGAATGTGAAAGTCAGGCTTTTTTCACAGTGGCTGACACATTTCCACCAGTACTACAAAAAAAAAAAGAAAAAAAAACCCAAACCAAAACAAAAACAAAAAAAAAAAACCACCACAACCCCCCAAAACAACCCAACCCAACCAACCAAAAAAAAACCACCCAAAAAGCCCCCAACCAAAAACAAACAAACAAAAAAAACCCCAAACACCACAAACGCACAAAACCCCCAGAACTTTCTCCAAGTCACAGGTTTTGGATGCGCAGAATCCCACCTCCTTTCCCTGAGCTGTCCTAGCCCTGCACTGTGAGTAGGGGTAAAGCTTTAGGAGATCTTTCTATAAAATCAGGTAAAATCAAGATTGTTTGCTGTTTAAAAGAAGTACTTAATACTCAAGTGTTGCTGTCAGGTGGAAAACCTGTCTGTGGTTGGATATAGCCCTGGATTTCATCTCATTCACCCCATCATCTGCTAGCAGAAGCCCCTTTGGTGACCATTTCCAGAACAGTGTAAATTAGATTACCCCGCAGGCTGCTCTAAATTTAACCTGGAGCTGGGACTCAGCAACTTGGAGGTGAGCAAGAGCATCTGAGATCTTTCAGTAATTTTTCCACTGTGTGTAATCTGTTCAGAGAAAAAAAAAAACAAACAAAAAAACCTTACTTTACTGTGCAGTCACTCAGGATTATACTGTTCATTACTGAGCAATTACATACCAGTACTGGCAGAGAATAGATAAGGTCAAATAGACCTTGAGGTCTGAGTCCTCCTAAAACTCCCTACAGCAATTACAATAAACTTAGGAGTTCCCTGAGCTCCTTCTGCAGTGAGAAGAAAAGGAAACAGGAGAGGAAAAAAACAAGTAATAAATAATACTGGAAGCCAAATACACACATGTGCAGTGTAGTAAGGCCAGGGTTGTGTACTAAAAGGAGCAAGTCTTAAATAGATTTGTTTCTTGTCAGGAAGGATATGGTCAAAATATCCGCTACAAGATGGGAAAACTTGCATGTGCAACAGTCCATGACAGGCACATGTTGTGCCAGACAGCTCCACACTGGAACAGTGCTTGCCTGATGGACACCCAATGTTGGGATGATTTGTGATGGTAACGGCTCTGTCTGTTGCCTTCGAGCCCAGACAGCAAAGAGACAGATAGTGTCACCAAGTGCTGCAACTTAGCTCAGTTGAGAGCTGCTCAGCCATACTCACTGGGCATGAGGGCTCTCCCTCCGCCTCAGGTGAGTCCCAGGATTTTGCCTGGCAGAGGAAGAAAGTGCTGCCTATGAATCTGAATTAAAATTGCCCTATCAGATCTGAGAGACTAAAAAAACACAGTTGCTGTGAGCCTTTCTTCAGATAATGATTACCTAAGCTTTCCTTGATTAGGAGGTAGCCATCAGCCCCAAAGGGCATCAAGCCTTCTGTGCATTTTTGGTGTGAATATGGCTCTGTGGTCACAGTCCTGAGACACCTCACAGTCTGCTTTTCTTTTTCTATTATGGTGTAGAGCTTTTCTTCCTGGCTCACGGACAGAGAAACCAAGGTTGTGCCTACATTACCAGCTAGCTACAGGGCTGAGTCTCAGGTTCCCTTGTTGCTGAGGTCATTGTGAGTCCACTTAGGGTTTTTGCCTGATTTCCATGCCTGTCCCAGCATCCTTGATGGTTTTGATGTATGTGTACTCACTACACCCTTGTGCACCCCCAGAGTTCACTAAGCAGTTGAGTAGGGGCTCTTTTCTCCTGGACTGGCATCCTAATCCTCTACTTTTCAAGCAGTGCCTTGCAACCCAACATATTTGTGTTTTGTTCTCTGGCAGAGCCAAGAGGGGCAGCATTGCAGCACATCTCCTGTGTGAAGGGAAAGTCCCTGCCAACTGCCCCATGAGGATAGAGCTCTTCAGCCCTAATCAGATTTGGGGTGTTATTGCCAATGTGCCCCGCACACCTATGAGGCATGCTGGATGTGTGATTTTGGACATACTCTGAACTATTAACCAAAGAACTAAGAACAGCTCCAAGCTGCAGCACCCCCAGCAGTTGAAGGGAGCTCTACTATTAACTTCTCTGCAAGCAGAACTGGGCACAAAGTGTGTGTCTGTTTTCACTCTGATACTCAACACTACAAAACCCTCGCTGTGTATGTGTTGGTGTGGTGGTTTTACACCACTTAGAGTTCGGAATTTGCCCCTCAAAGGTAGATTACTACACTACTCAAGATTTGGAAGTAAAAAGAAATTAATACTTACAGAAGTAGGCAAAATATAAAAGGTATTCAACGTATACAAATACATATATGCATATACAACCAGATAATAGCCCAGCTACTCCCTCCCCTGGACAAAACCCAGGCACACACACCCCCTACGCTGGACACAGCAATTTGCAAGGCCTCATTGTCTTACCTCGCTACTCCAATGTAACCCAAATGCTGTTTGGCACAGAGCAGGCAAGTCCAGAGGGAGAGACAGTGGGAAAAGCTAGCAAGCGAGCAAGCAAGAACACTCTGAATTCCCAACTATATAGAAAACTAACAACCCAATGAAATGGGGTTAATTTTTCTCTTCTGCTCTGCTCAGCCCCTTTTGTGATGTACTCTCAAATTCTCTCAAAAACTTTATTTACAATTTACAATTAAGACACTAGTCTAAAACTCTAATAGTTGCTGATGGATTTCCTGAGAATATTTGGACTTTGCTGTGTCACAGATACCAAGGAATGATGAAAAATACAGGATAGATAAACAGCAATGCTGTCTTAAAAGCCATATTTGTGTTAGCTCTTGTCATGTCTTCCTCTAGCAAGACGACAGAAGCAATCATAAACTGTGCAGTTTATTTCCCCCTTTGTGTGGCTATTCATTAAATCCAGCCAACCTTTTAAAATGCTCTAAAACCTGTGAATGGCTGGAGTGAGAGGGTGGGAGGTTAGAGGAGGGGGAGAGGAGGGGCAGAAATCTTCTTAGGAGAAAAGCATCAATTCTTCTCCATAGCTTTGCACATTCAACCTCAGAGATGGGTGAAACTGTTTTATTTATTCTCCAGATTCAGGTAAAGGGTGAAACTACCACGCAGCGGGCTAGGCACTGTGCACCACCGCACTTCGGCTGGCACTGTCTGCAGTATTAGCTCTGAGAAAGCTGAAATGACAAAGAACATGGGATTTAAAAAAGCAGTTTTTCTCTTACACCTGTATTCTCCTTCCCAGCACACACTTAACACTTCTAGGAAAGTAAAACGTGGTGATGCAGTATGTTGGTCTAGAAAGAAGGGGAGCTCTGTTTGGGACTGATTATTTCTGTGCTGAATCAAAGATATATGCTCACTCTGTCCTTTTGATTTAAACGTGATTTTTATATACACTAAGGATGCATTAGACCACTCTGAAGGCACGGAGAGACCTTAATATGTGAGTAAATTATTTTTTATGCCCACTTTAAGGTCTATTTATTCTAATTGAGCAAAATCCTATCTCTACTGGAAATCAGTGGAAATTCTGCCACTGACTTCCGAGGCTCCAGGATTTTACCCAAAAACAGTGCAAAATGATTTATATAGAAGTGACTACTAGCCTTTTTTTTCTAGAAATTATAATTTAAAGGTTTGAAAATTCCTTTTTTACTACAGAAACAAATCACTTTATTTTTTATATGCAGTGCTGGAGTATTTGTTGTTTTCTGCTTTAAAAAAAAAAAAATTCAATTAAGTTTCAGAGCATAAGCAGCATCCTCAGTTACCCAGGGAGAGGGTGCAGAGAGGAAGGAGAGGATAAGAGAAGCTTGTTTGCCACTGGCATTGAAAGGCATCCAGTGTACAGCATCATATAGGAGAGTATTTAAAACAAAAGAGGAAAAATAGAAACTAAATTTAAACTGTAATGTGTTACATGAGAGAATGTCTCCCCGGGGTGCCTCTATGCCAGGCTACAGAGTGCCATCATTGGGGTTTAACAGATGCCCAGCAGAGAAGCTCCAGGCCCTAAACCTCACTGTAGTCTCTTGTGTTAATGAGGACTCTTGATGCAGTTTAAGGTACACTGGTGAGAGGCCCTAAATCAGAGCTCATCCTGTTCAGCAAAGGTCCCGGCGGCTGCAGAGGCGGCTCTGTTTGCATTCCAGATGTGGTGCCTCCAGCCTGCCTCTGACCAGCATTCATTTCTGCACTCCACAGCTGGTCCATGTAAATGTGCCATATTGCAGCCCATCTGCTCAGAGAGTGCACAGTGGCACATCTCTCTCTGACAGTGGACCATTTTATTGAACGCTATAAATATTGAAATTCATAGGCATGAAGCAGCAGATTTTTAATGTTACTTAGAGAGACATTTGAGCCACAACCTTTGGCAGCAGCACACGCTGCTAGTATCTCAGTACACTGCACGCCATTTGGTTCAGACTCATGAACAACTTTTCCAGAGCTTTCATGGCTCTCCAATCCCAGGTAAAATGGAGTACAGACCCTGAGGGATGATATTTAGTGTGAATGTCACCCTGCATACAATGTGCATTTGGGATACGGACTTTCCAGCCCTGTGCTGTGTTAAACCATATGTTAATGTTTTCATACTCAGAAAAGATTAGATCGGGGACCAATAAACTTTCAAAACTACAAATAATAGGCTAACCGAAGTGAAATGTAAGGTATTCTGAAACCTGAGTGTTATTTTTTTTCCTCCCAAAGCCTCTGCAGTTTTTGTTTTTTAAATTGCAGTGCTGTATTTTGCAACAAGAAGCAGGCATATTCATATTTTATAAGCTGATACGTGTAAATTTTGTGTTAGCAAGTAAACATCTCTATTAATTTGAAATTCATGGCATCTAATCAGGAAAAGAAGCAAAATACCACTTTGTGGTTTTCTGTTTGTCAAGTAGTCCCTAGTAAGTGTGCAGTGAGCTGGAAAAAAGCAGGACCCCAAACTAAGATAAATGTATATATTATTTTTGATGGATTTTTTTTTCTCTTCCTCTAGCCAAACCAGTAGTTCCTGCAGAGCATCAGGAACCTTCTTTCTCCCTTTTGGAATCCAAAGGAATTTTTCTGTCTACATTAATTAGAGCAGGATCAGGTCCTTAATGAGAGAAATGGTGTTAAAAAGGGAGAACATATTTGAAATTCTCTATAATGCTCTGAAAAATATCATGTTCGTTTTTATGTGGGGTGTTGAGCCTGCCATGACATCCGTGATGTTTCCCACTCCTGGAACTGTTCAGGCAGTAAATAAGATGGCACTCAGCGGGTGGTAGTTGGGGGAGTGAGGTAGGGCATTTATTTTACTCAGAGATGTGCATCTCGGCTCCTGTGACGAGCAGGCAAAAAAAGTTTTCTGAGCAAGTGGAGTAAAGCGAGGACTGGAAAAAATAAAGCAGAGCAGAAAAGGTCTTCTGAGGATATTGTCTCGACAGTTACACGTTTCTCAAAACTGTGCTGCTTTTTAAGTTCACTCTCATTATCTCCTTTGCAGTGGCTCCATTGTCTTCATTATAATTTAAAAAGAGAGAGGAAAGAGTGTCTTTAACAGCAAAGTCACACCGTTTGGACAATAAGCTGTGTCACTGCTCAAGCCAGTCCCCCAGTTCCCAATCAGCAGTGTTATGTAAGGTGGCAGGTTAATAAATGCGACACACTGAAATCATTTGTACCAGATTATCTCTCCTTCCAAACTCTGACAGATGCTAAGTCCAGCTGGTAAAAAAAGTTTATAGGCGAGTTGGATCTGGGGCCTTCACACACTCCACAATGTTGGCTACCAATGCTTGTTTTAATGAGTCACGAATTGCCTGTTTATCTTCTGCTCCCTGCTGTTTCTGCATTTTCTCTTCCAGAACAATCCTAGAAACACATGCTGCTACAGACGCTGGAGCAATGTGTGTAGACATTTGAGCCAAATTATTATAAAGAACTCTTTCTTCTCGGATATTAAAAAAAAAAAAAAAAGGAGAGAATTACACATTGCCTAGCAAATCGTTATCTCAGATGTTCGCTGTGACATGCTCAATATGGCCTAGCAGAGAAAGTTGGAGACATTTGAAACCTTAACAACTACACAAAATGACACTGTAATTGGCGGGTTTTTGTTGTTCGTGTTCTGGCTCTGCGAAAACTGCTCTAAACACTTTGTTTAATGATGTTACATTATGACAACACATGGCTTCTCCAGAGCGAGTTGTCGCCTTCAACACACCACATCACAGGAACGGGAGCGGGGACCGCTGGGGCTTGGTACCACAGAGAGAGGCAGGGTGTTCATCCACACCCCTGCACTGGTGGGGAAAGGGAGGGCACGGGACTGATGTGGAAGGGATTCTCTGGCCATCCCAGTGGCTTAAACCCAGTTTCAGTGTCTTTCCATGAGGTGCTGGCTGTGGGGTGCATGGAGCAGTGACTCCGTGTGATGCAACAACCTCCACTGTTCTCTGCCTCTTCTGCTGTCTGTTGTTTAGACAGGCCAGTCTGACTCAACAGAGCAGTGACCTGATGCAGAAGGTTCTCTGGGCAAAGATATTTGCCCTGCCACTCAGCTGGGCTGGGAGCAACTGTGGTGCAATGCAAGCCACCACACGATGTTTCCATGTGGGTCGTGTTGCCCCAGAAGATGTTTAGCTGCTGTAATCCTGTTTAAAGCAATTCCTCTTGTACCCTCTCAAATAACGTGCATGCATGGCATGGGCTGCCAGTGCAAGCCAGCCCCATGCCCACAGAGATGTCCTGAGTAAATTTAGAGGGAGGAAGACAACCCTGTGCTGAGCAGCCTGATGCAGGAAGGAGCACTGCTTTCCTCATGTGTTGTGGTGAGGTTATAGATCAATCTGATCTCCGGGAGGCCTTCTGTCTGATGCAGGCTCTCCACACAGTGGTAAGGGGTATATGTAGGAAGGCAACAGTGCAGGCTAAGTCCAAGAGGGCTGACTGGGCTTTGGTTAGATTCTCGAGGAGAAGAAATGGGCATTTAAGCATTGTTCATCACACACTGCAGTATGGTCCTGCACCACCTCCATTTTATCTATGCGTCCTGAGCACATGGGCAAACCTACCATGCCTGAGGTCTTTGTGGAAAAGGGAACTGATGCTGTGAAGCTTGGCACAGCCTCAGCTGCCTTTGGCATGCTGAAAACATCTAATGGCACAGGAAACTTTCCCTAGCTGCAGTCATTATGTTTAGTGCAGCTTTGCACTGGGCTGAAGCAGCAACTCCCTCTCTTGCAGGTTTCCCAAGGTCTCTTTGTGTGTTGGTTCCCTGGCTGAATGGCCTCCCTGATGTCCTCAGAAAGAAAACAGTACAGAACCCATTTTTGCCATTGCTTCTGGTTATTAACAGAACATTTCAAGTTTGTCTATTCTTTGCACATGGGAAATTGTATGGTCATTTGACAGATGTTGGAACTCACCAATTTTATATCCAGCAGTTTAGAAAAACAATGGATGTCATACTCTGTTTAACAAAATATATGTTAGGAAGAGTCCATCTTCTGTGCTAGCAAAGTGGAGCTTACTCCTACCAATCACTCATTGTCACAAAGCTGAAGGAACCACCATAATGCTGTAAGATGATTTGTTTGTAGTTCCAGTTTCCACCTTAAACAGTGCAGCTCTGCTGCACAGCCAAGATGCAGCTATTGCTAATGCTGCCTTACATCTTCCTTCTCTTTTTATTTAGCTGTTTTAGCAATATGCTAATGACAGGAAGAAAACATACATATAAAATATTGTAAGCATCAAGACGTGGAAGGAGAAGGTAAATTTGGCTCCCAACCATGAAATCTTATTCTGCAGTTGCCTTCTTAATGGCATCTCTTGAGGTCAGTGGCTTTGAATTCTCCCAATTGTATAGGGTCACTCTGGCAGCATTGACCAAGTAGAAAAGATTCAGCCAGGGGAAACAATGGCAGAAGTCACCCTTTAAATGTCCTGCCTTCTATATCATGCAATTGATTCCAAGGCTCCCCACCACGATGTCACTGTTTGACCAGTTTGCTTTAAAACAGCTTAATTAGCTGAAAGGAAAGCTATGTCTGAGCATGTTTGTGAGAAAAAAACAAAAAGCTCTCGCCTTTCAGAAAGCTCATGCTCTGTCTTGTCGGAAATCTCTGGTTCTGAAATGAAACAACATTCCTTTCATACAGAGTTAAGTCCCTGACAACAAATTTTCCTGAATTGGGGACACCGTTTGAGCAGAGTGCTGATGCCGGCAGTGATGGTTTGGTTTGATGTGGGACCTGAGTGCTCCGTGCCTTGGTTAACTGCAGAGATGCCACTGCAAGAGACTGTGGCAGCTGAAAAACAGCTCCATTGCTCCTGCTCTGAGAGACAGCCAAGACTGACTGCTTCAGTACTTTGGTACCACTTGTGTATTAACACCCAGGTCACCAGCTAGAAGGGTTTGAATGCCCAGGAAGGACCTTTAAGAGCCTAGGTCAAACTTTTCTTAGAGATTTATTTTCCCGTAGTAAGGCACAAGCAAGCCTAGAAAGTTAGAGTGAAGGAAGATGGTAGGAGTGAGAGGCAAGGCACTTAATGTTTGTTGGAAAGAAACTGAAACCAGAGGTCCCTGTCTTGACTTCTTCATCCTAATCCACTAAAAGTGGTGCGGCCTTGGGGCCCAGAGACTTTAAAAACCGCGGTGCACCAAGTGATGAAGATGCCAAAGTAAAACATGCAGAGGGACATGCCACACTGCCTTTGGTTTCTTCGTTTGCTGGCTGCCTGCAGGACTTGCAGTGAAAAGGTCAGAATACATCCACAATATCTCCTTTCCAGCAAACAAACATCTCCTAAAGGAAAGAATGAGGGGCTTTGTTCCGTGATGGCTGTAGCAGTTTTTTGGCATTACCAGACTGCTGGGCAGCTCTGCAAGAACTGCTGCTCCTTCTGAGTGGTAGAGAAAGGTTGAAGTGATTTGGCCAAGGCTTTAGGAAGAAGCAGTTTCAAACCCAGATTTACTATGCAAAGAAATAAGGCACAGAATTTCTCTTTTGTAATCTACCATCCAGAGTCAGGACTTTTTGTACCTATATTTGGATGATGTGCCTATGGCTAGCAATGATGGAAGAGATCTCAGCATCAAAGGAGCATGGGAGGGTGAAGCAAATCTTAGATAAAAAAAAAAAAAAAAATCAGTGTCACGGAATGTCAGGGACTGTCAGAGACTTCAAAAGATCATCCAGTCCAACACCCCTGCCAGAACAGGATCACCTAGACCAGATCACATTGGATCATATCCAGGTAGGTCTTGAATATCTCTAGAGAGGGAGTACTCTGTCACCCTCACAGAGAAAAAAAATTTCCTCATGTTTCCATGGAACTTCCTATACCTCAACTTCCACTCACTGCCCCTTGTCCTGTTGTTCGGCATCACCAAGCAGAACCTGGCTCCATCCTCTTGGCACTCACCCTTTACATATTTATAAAGTTTCATGAGGTCACCTCTCAGTCTCCTCCTCTCCAACTAAAGAGCCCCAGCTCCCTCTGCCTTTCTTCATAAGGAAGATGGTCCACTCCCTTAATCATCCTTGTGGCTCTGTGCTGGACTCTCCCAAGCAATTCTCTGTCCTTCTTGAACTGAGTGGCCCAGAACTGGACACAATACTCCAGATGTGGCCTCATCAGGGCAGAGTAGAGGGGGAGAAGAACCTCTCTCAACCTGTTAACCACAGCCCTTCTAATCCACCCCAGAATGGCATTGGCCTTCTTGGGCACCAGAGCACATTGCTGGCTCATGGTCAACCTTCCATTCACCAGGATCCCCAGGTCCTTTTCTCCTTCACTGCTCTCCAGTAGGTCAGACCCCAACCTATACTGCTACCTGGGGTTGTTCTTTCCCAGGTGCACTACTCTACACTTGCCTTTGTTGAATTTCATTAAGTTTCTCTCTGCCCAGCTCTCCAGCCTAAGTCTTGCTGAATGGCAGCACAGCCTCCCGGTGTGTCAACCACTTCACCCAGGGATTTCTTTACTGCAAGCTTGGGTGCGAAAGGCAGCAGCACCATTTACTCATCTCTTCAGCCTAAATAGAAGGCATGACACCCTTTCCAATCAGATTAGGTGAGCACTCCCCCTGAGACCTGGTGATTTTACACAGGTATGCAACCACAACAGGTTTGATGAAATTATATGATAAATGTATTCAAGAAAGGGAGTAAAGTTTTATAGAATTAACATTTTAGTGTATTTTCACATAACCTCACTCCTGTCACTCACTTCCCTGGACATTTATTATATATTTCAGTTTATTGCAGCTCATTTTTCTCATGTCCACAACAGAAAAGAAGTATTTTAAAATCATTTTACTGTCACTGGCTGGAAAATGAATTAAAGATGTGTCTCACTGGTGAATCAAAAGCTTTAGTTCATTATCTTTTGCAAACGTTTGTATTTCTGAAGAAGTCCCACATCTTTTAATTTGTGTGCTTATATTTGAGGCAATATCCTGTTGAAGATAAGGTATTTGTCAGTGGGGTGTTTTTTTTTTTCCCTTCTTGGCTCTACAGAAAGGTGAAGGAAAGGATGATTAAACCAGAAACAAAGTCAGTAATTAGCAGTATAAATCTCTCAGTGATTTCAGCAGGTCACAAAATTAACTGGTACAGGCTTCGGACACATCTGCTCTTTTGGCAAGTGGTGCCCTCTGTGAGCCTGCTCATTGGCTCAGGCTAATCATATGATGGGTCTCGAGGAACTTATTTGCACTCCCTAAGCTAAACACAGCTCAGTGATGAAACTCCACAATTTGTAAAATGCTGAAGCACGTACAAGGGCTGAGTATTCCCAGTGCCTGAGAGGCAGGTTCGCACGGCTGCGAAGCACTGCGCTGTCACCCTGGAACCTCTGGAAGAAAGGGGGACGTGAGAGTTTGTATGTGACTGAATGCTGCTTTGCAAGGCTCCGATGCAGGAGATTGTCTGAACCTTTAGGGAAGAGGGATCTGGTTGCAGGCTACTATCATGGAGGGGTCTATGCCCATAAACCAGCAAGGAGAGCCCCAGGACTTGTTACTTTTCCTTCTGGCCACGCCTTCACTTTCCGGGTGGCAGAACAGCAGAGAAATAAGAAGCTTAAACTGACAGAAATAGGCGAGTTGGGGCAGCGTAGGGAGGAAACCAATAGTTCTAACTCCTTTCAGCCTCAAAATGTAAAGGAGCAAAGCAGTGTTGCATTGCTTCTTGCTTTCTTGGCTACCATGTCAAGCCAGAGGCCAGAGGTCAAGTGCCTGCTGCAAGATCACCCCTGGGCTGCTTGTCTGAAGTAAGCCATTCACCTCTCTGTCCATCAGCAGGCAAGTGAAATGGCACTAGGAGCTGTCAGCCTGACATGCATTTGTCTTTTTCTAGCTGTCATTATGGATGTAACTCTCAGGTTCTGCGTTGAGTAGTCAGCTCACTTCGGAGGATACAGTCTCTGAGCTGCTGATCTGAGGGATGACGCCTGGGAGCCTGTTTCCTTTTCTCACTATTTCATCACATCTTTGAACTTTGATGAATTGTGGCTGGGCTGTGTGGCAACATCCATAAGCAGCAGTGCTATTTGAAACCAACAGAGCAAGGAGGACTGCTGGTTCCTAATTCATGAAGAGATTCCAGTGGGAACACTGACATTCTCACTTCTGAGAAGAAATCCTAGAGATCTATCAATTAGGAAATTAATAACTGTACCTCCAAACACATGCACTTCAGATATAGAAACCCTAGACTTAGGGCTGAGTTTCTGCACCTTTGGAAGACTCATAGGGAGTGCAGTGTAGCAGCAAGTGGGCACATGCAACTCTCTGTAGTATTTCTAGTCTCATTGCAAACTTCTGGTGTTCTGAGGCCACCAGTTCAAAGGCTGTCTGTGGGACCAGAGAAAAGGTGACAGATTTTTCTTAAAGCAAAGTATGCCAGCACTAAACAAGTGTCAATTCCTCAGGCTTTTGCATATGAGGGAATGTGAAGCAGCTCTCTAAAAGCAGCGCTGTACTCTGTGGAGGAAAGCCTGCAGAGTTGTCGTGGTGCCAATTCCATCCTGTTCCAGAACAAAACAAAATCAAGAATCAAATTTAAAAGATCTACCCTTTCTGAAAACTCTCTTCCTTCTCACAGTGATGTTTGTCAAGGCTCAGTAGTGGGGCCAGTTCTGTTTAATATCTTTATCAACAATCTGGACAAGGGTATTGAGTGCACCCTTGGTCATTTTGTGGAGGACATCAAGCTGGGTAGGAATATTGCTCTGCTTGATGGTAGGAAGGCTCTGCAGAGTGATCTGGATAATTGGGTCAATGGACTGAGGCTAACTATATGAGGTTCAAAAAAGGCCAAGAGCCAGGTCCTGCACCTGGGTCACAATGACCCCATGCAACACTACAGGCTTGGGGAAGAGTGGCTGGGAAATTACCCAGTGGAAAAGTACCTGGAAATGTTGGTCAACAGCCATCTGAATATGAGCTAACAGTGTGCTTAGGTGGCCAAGAAGACCAACAGCATACAAACCTGTATCAGAAACAGTGTTTATGTGTTTTTAAAACATGTATTTTCACACTGTTCTTAAAAGCTTTTTGCATTCAATATGTAGTTTCCTTGTATGAGGACTAAGCTACATATTACATAGCTGAAGATGTGGAAATGGTTACCCTAAGCCAAATATACTCCTTTGTAACAGGTGAACTGGGCTTCCAAACTTACTTTCTGCATTTTCATATCAAAATATCTCCTACTATTCAGATTACTCTTTGACCTCTATTGATATAGAGTAGTTGGTGATAACATTTTTATTATTGTTTAGCATTTTACTCCACATTCTTATATAGGCTTCACTGGACTGAGGCACTGGATGCTACACCATACTCCCTGTGCTGGTTTGAGCTAATTGGAATATTTTTTAATAGAGAAAATTATACTGTGGGCTGTGAAGGTAAAACCATGGTGATGTCTACTTCACTCAGAGGCTTGCTGCGATGTTTAGGTATAAGGAAACCATAACAAAGAAGATAAGAGTCTCTCGAGCTGGCAGTCTGGGTCACGAGGGACTTACGGACTGGACTTGCTTGCTGCTGGGGTCTTGGGCTAGCAGCTCTGGCTTCTCCTCTCTGTTGAATAACTTCACTAACCACTTTTCTTCTAATCCTCCCCGGCCGATCCTCCTTGTGGGTAAGCCAAACCTTGGGGTAAGGTGTGGGAGTGGGGAGAAGGTGGAAGGGTGGTTGGGAGCCCCTCCTGGGGTCTCTCATTTCTGGGAGGGGAGTCATGTGTCTGTATTACCTTAAACTTGTATATTTCTGTAAATATTCCTGTATATATTTGCTTGTATATTGTGCTAAGCTGTAAATATAGCTTCATCTCTTAACTTCCAGCTCCGGCTGAGGTCTAGTCTGGGTCATTTCAAAGTGTGGGGGGGCGAGGAACTCCCAAACCGTCACACTCCCTGAGGACAGTACAGAGTGATCAGTTGGTGATCAAAGTCTCCTCTTTTGCAACAGTTCCAGTTGTTACTGCACCAGTGAATGGTAGTTGCAAGATCCGAGTGAAGTTTATTGAATTGCAGCCAAGCCACAGTGAGTTGAGAGGATTAACAAGCTGAAAGAGATGAGAGTTTCCATCAGTGCAGTGGTGAGGTGGCATGAATGCAACATCTTGGCTTAAAGTCCACTGAGATGCTCAAATATGTTTGGGGATTATGTTCAACCATACAACATCATTTCCTTCCACTCTCCCACACTGACTCTGCAGTAGCTTGCTAGCTGCTAGCTGGAAATTTATCTGGTTCCCATTTATGGCTCTGTAATACTTTTAAAACACCTCCAGGCACCTTGAAAGGGTAAAGAAAACAAGGAAATCCCAGGAAATGCTGTTTTGCTGATAAGCTATACTGCTGTATTCTTTTGGTCTTGCCAACAGGTCTCAAAAACCACTTGATCACCAAAGAGATGCGAATAAGACCTTTGGAGGTGGCTTAGAGAGCTCGGTGATAAAGTGTAAGTACTTGTATTGCTTTTCTGTTTTGGAGCTCTGCTAAACAGGCTCTAAATGAAACTCTTACATCAAAGCATGGTTTCCTAAGGCCAGTAAATACTTTGAAAATCTCATCACAGGGAGCAAAGTTGTCTGTTTACCTATTTGCAGTGCTGCAAATGCTCACCCCATTTCTGATGGGCTTATGGTCAGAGCCTAACAGGGTGCATACTGCCACTTGGTTCCCTGATAGCCATTGCTGCCACTCAGTTGCTCTTGACATTGAATGTGAACCCCTAACCAACCTCTTCAAGCCCACTGTTTTAGGGATGCAGGTTTTAAATTCCAGCATCTCACTGTGCCCAGGGGAGGTTTGCCCCCTCTGCTCCAGCCGGCCCCGCTTAGAGCATGTGGATAGAAAATGAGGAGGCGGTTTGTGCTTTCACAGCACCTCGTGGCACTTTCAGCCTCCTGTGCCCCCACAGAGGCATGAGGTGCCCTCTCCCACTCCACCCTACAGTTGGCAGGACCTGGATGTGAAGAAGGTGACCTGACTGACGCGCCCCACACGGTTCAAAGACAGGCGGTTCACAGGGGAGCTGATTTGCTTTCTCTTGTGCTGCTGCCATTGTGCAAGTGTCAAAGGAGCATCTCTCTCATCTCTCAGATTGATGGCATCGTCTCAGACTTCCAGCATAGACAAGATAAACTAAAGGCTTCTGCAGACAGGTATGTAACTGTGGAGACAGCAGCGCTGCAGAAGAGGCCTCTGATCAGGAGAATGTTTGTCCCACAGTCGACTCTCTGGCACAGCGGTCACCTTTGACATGACTTGCTGAATAGGAGTTTGTTTTCTAATTTCCATGGTTCAGCCATAGGCCATGCAAAGTAAATACAAGTAAATGGGCAACAGTGGGTTCAAAGGAACATAAGACAAGTATTTTCCCCCTTGGAAGACAGTTTGGGTAGTGTTCACATGTGAATCAATCTGGTTGGGGTCTTTGAAGTGATTTTGATTAAGAAGAGTGGGGTAAGTAGTGAAAATTGATGGGGTCAGCAAAAGATTGGCCAGCTTTCAGGGCATACTCTGGAAGTGAACTGCTGGCACATTGCTGCAGAGCTGCCAGTGGTGCTACTGTGCAGATATTAACTTCTGATCATTTAATAAGAGAGGCAAGAGGCCTCCCCTGGCATCAGCACTCTACCAGGGCACCCCAGGAGAGGGATGCTCTTAGAATCATAGAATGGGAACGGAAGCGACCTCAGAAGATCATCTGGTCCAGCTCCCCTGCCAGAGCAGGATCAGCTAGACCAGATCACACTGGAATACATCCAGATGGTTCTTGAATATCTGCAGAGAGGGGGACACAACCATGGATGTTGCATCATTTTCAGGGTTCATCCTTTACTCCGATTGGACTTTCAGGCACACTTCTACACCTGACAGCACTGTGTCCTCAGGTATATATCATCTCACAGAATCATAGAGTGGTTTAGGTTGGAAGTGACCTCAAAGATCATCTAGTTCCAACCCCCCACCATAGGCAGGGACACGGTGGGTTTAAGTGGTTTCAACCTCTACTTAATATGGAAGGAGCTTCACTCCCTGCTTGGATTCACCACTGAAAGATGCTAGTCTCCTCCACACAATCCAGAATGGAAGCAAACTTAGTGACACTTGTGGGTTTGGAAGATGGCCTTTTGCAGGCTCCTTGAGTCACAAGGCTTTGCCAGAGCTCTAGGCTGTTTACAGATCAACACCATCCCTTAAGTGGCTGTCCCATGAAGGGCTGGTTTTGTTCTTATTTTTAAATAAGTGCCTTCTTTTTCTACTGTTGGCTTTGAAGGAAATCACCATAATGAATTTTTCCTCAAGTGTTACAAAAATACCTCCATGTACATCCTACCAAACTGCTGCTTGACAAGGAAACCCATCTTGTGGAGGCTTTACCATTCCTTGGCACCTAAATGCTTTTACCATTATATGCAACTTTTTTCCTGCTAAGGCACTGAGTATTTCCTTCAGGGAGGCAGTCTGGTACTTTAAGCAACTGGTGATTTGATTGGTTTGGTTACTGCCACTCTTCTCCTGAAATTAAGAGCGTGCTAATCCTATACATAAGTGAAGACTCTGAGGCAATATGAATGACATATATGGGATGAGGCAAAAATATGGATCCCAAGCATGGCTGATCATTCCACAAAAGATTTCACAGTGCAACATGTGAAGTGGCTCAAGCAGAGATTCATAGACTCATTTCTAACTTGTGTATAGTGAGCATTAGCAGTATAGCTAAGTAGAGGCTGTATATATCATTGAAGATCTTAATATGTTTTAGGATGAAAGCAATAGCTGGGAAAACAAAAATCTTACTTTAAAACAGATGGATCCTTCTGAAAAAGTTGCCGGTGAGGTAAGTTTCCTTAGCTGCACATTGTTGCCCCTACAGACTCTTAATGAAAGGTAGATGCTAGTCAAGGAGAGGATGTAGTAGGCTTGCAATGAAAGGAAACTGGATGCACAAATGAAGCTGTCACGGAGCAGGCAGGTACAGACAATTTCATAGCAGATCTCCTGAAATGCAGCTGAGGAAGCGTCAGTGTAGCCATCACTTATTCATAGTTAGCCTCACTTCCCTCCAGCAGCTCTGCTAATGTCATGGAAAGCAGTGTCTGAGATGAGGGAAAGGCACCTACTTGATATCTTTGCCATTTTAAAGATGAGAGTAAAGCTATTGATGGCAGTCCTGAATTCCAGCTAGCATCTGAAATCCTGGCAGTGCCTGCCTGAGCCTGAAGAAATGGGGTAGGAGCATAGGCATGTCCCTGTAGTTCCCTGGGCCAGAGCCCTGATCTCCCTTGCATGGAAGCCTGTGACCTTCACTGTATCAGTGGAAAACCAGGTAGTGATAAGCCAGGAGGAGTGAGGAGCACCTGTGTGGCTCACTCTGGTGAAAATGCACAATCTTCTTCCCCAAGAGTATGACACAATGCAAACCTCCCAGGAAGGCTTTCTCCCAAGCCTGAGCTTAGCAAACATACACACATACAAATCCACATACAGACACCCCTGTATACACTCACACTGCTCCTCAGGGGTCCTCTTGCTTGGTAAAGAGGAGTGAGGGATAATGTATGAAGAGAGACAGCAGCAAGGCTGCAGAGGAAGACAGCAGAGGAAAAGGACAAGTAGGAGCAAAACAAGTTTCCTTGTGCTGCCTTCTCAGTGGCCAGTGCACAGATGTGCTCCGTCTGCTGTCTCGTCCTTTGTTAACTCCTACCCCTTTGAACCTCATTAAGTGGTTAAAAGAGGGCGCTGATTATTACCCCAAGTGATAATCCAATTACTCGGGATAATAAAGTGCCTGTGTCTTTATACAACAGAGTTCAGAGCAACCACAGGTTTTGTAAAAAGTAGTGAAAACACTGCAAAAACACTCCCAAGACTTTTTCACGCCCTTGTCCCATGGGTTCAGTTTCTGTGCAGCCCTCACAGAACCTGTATCAGGCAGCATCCTCCACAGCCAATGCCTTCTGCAGCACAGATCCCTGACATTCCCAAATAGCACCAGAAATGGCCTGGGGAGGGAAAATGATGGTGAGGGGTACAGCACTAGACTTGGCGGAGAGAGCAGTATCACGGTGCTACTGCTAAGGTGAACCCCTTGCCATGTGTTCAGTTCTGCAGTGTTTTAACCTCCAGTGACCACAGACACTCTTAAAGTGCCCAAAGCTGATCTCACTGGGTGCAGAATTTGAATGTTAGAAATTTATTTTTTCCCAACATGTACAAAAATAATTTTAATTTTATGTGGCTAATGTCACTGCCAGTATGCCCAGGTTTTGAAGGTGATCCTTGAGGCGAGAACCCTTGGTTGTTTTTGTAAAAATAAGCAGTGCTGCACTGCTAAGTAAGATGACATTTCAGATGCTGTTGTTCTGACACCACGCCAGGATATCAAACCAGTTTGTGTTCTAAAGGAACAATTATTTCATATGTCTCTGGAAAAGAAGTCATACGAGGACGAGAAACAAAGGCAAAATGAGACAGTTAATCCATTCCAAAACAACTTTGCAAAGACATTGCTGTGATGCAGCAATACCAAAACCATTATATATAAAGTTCTGGACTTTCCCAGTCCAGTTCCTAAGAAAGATGAGTTTATTTTTGTGGTTTTTATTATGAGTTCATTTATCTTTTTATTAAGGTGTACTTAATATATTTATATTTTTACCTTCTGCTGTGAAACAAAAATTGTGAAGGAGGGTGCAATTTTGGTGGAAGCTGAGGTTGCGGGAGTAATGGGAAGGCACAGAAGGTTCATTATTGGGCCAGGGATCTATCATGGCAGGGCTGCCACAGAAGTGTCCAAGGGGTCAACAACGAAACACCACCCCTGTGTCACAGGAGGAAACTTCGTCTCACCTACTGCTGGCCAGCTCCACTGTCCTGTGCCGACCACCAACCAGCAGTGGTGGGGGCAGGCCTGCTACCCTAAATTACAGGCAGAGGCAGAGCAGCACATGGGGTGTGAGGACCTGTGAATTGGGCAGAGGGAGAGACAAGATTTATAGCTAGGCAGTGTTTCTTTCTTTTAAAAATTAAATAACACATTGGAGAAAATATAAGAGAGTTTACAGGAGGGGGTGAGCCCATGTGCAACCTGTTCAGTCTTCAGAGGTGAGTAGACAAATGATTTAAGCAAGTTACTGTGATAGAGAGAAAGAGCACAGTTGGCTTTTGTGGGTCTCTGCTGAAGCTCCTGTCCTGAAGCCAGGAACACCTACGTGGCTGAGGTTATTAGTGTCCATCCTGCCCCTCAGGTGCTGGCAGCACAGCACAGGTGGGGATGGCAGCCTCCACCCACCAGTTCTCCAGCCCTTGGAATGGTTTCTTGGAACTCAGCTGCTGGGTGCTGGCAGGGACACCAGCACTTGGGCTTCACCAGCAAAAGAGGCTGAGGCAGGTTTTATATTTGTAATGAAATCTCAGAGTGTGTAACAGAGTGTTACCTATGCACCTGGAATTTTGGTGCTGTGTGATGATTTATTTCAGTTAAACACACTTGCCTCCTGGAATGGGTAAAGAAGTACCATGCAAGACGACTTTGGTGCATGTTGGAGCCCAGCCTGAATGTCCCAGGCCACCAACAACTGGTGTAAAGCAGCACGGCTTCACAGAGAGCAATCCTGTAACATGCAGTTTACATCAGCTGAGGATCCAGCTTTTGAGTCATTAAAGACATAGTAGAAAAAAAATTGTTGTGAATGAAGGAAGCTCTGGCTAAAAAGTCCCAACAAGTTAGCTCTTTATTCTTTATGAGTGAAGTCTGCAGACACAATGAAAACATGGACAAGGGAAATTTGCACAGCATTTAACTTAGGTCAAAAAAACAAGTAATTTGTTAAGTGGCAAGGGCACCAACACGTGCCATGTCACGCTGGATTTTCTTTAAAAATAAAAAAAATAACAAAGTTAAACTTTCAGTCAACCTGAAAATATTTGCTTTTTATGGGGGCAGTGCGGAACGAATGGGACAGCAAATCTTTCTTTGGTCACTTGTTTACAGAGGCTGAAAAGCTCTATAGAGACAGTGGGAAAAGAAGGGAAAAGGAGGGGCTGGAGAGAAGGAGGAAAGAAGAAAGAAAGAAAGAAAGAAAGAAAGAAAGAAAGAAAGAAAGAAAGAAAGAAAGAAAGAAAGAAAGAAAGAAAGAAAGAAAGAAAGAAAGAAAGAAAGAAAGAAAGAAAGAAAGAAAGAAAGAAAGAAAGAAAGAAAGAAAGAGAAAGAAAG
>VWYK01012420.1:273-26715 GCA_013399775.1 Semnornis frantzii
AATCCCCCACAGGTTACTGAATTGCATCTTTTGGAAGTATTTTATAATTTGTTGCTGTGATGAGCACAGAAACTAATATGGAACCACACAGGAGTAGAGAAATTGGGAAGCTTGTACAATCTCATCAGGTTAATAAACTATTTACTGCTGCCCCTTCTGGGCAGTGCACCTACTTCTCTAGCAGTGCATCTAGTTCAAAGTCATGCATCCTTCATACATTCTGTATGTATATGTATGTATTGTTTTCAGGTTATTGTGATTTTTGTTGTTTATTGACCAAAACTTTACGACATGGACACTGATTCATTCAGTACATCTTTATGCCAAGAAGGGAGGCATCAGATCAGTTAAAGAAAGGTAGGCTTCAGAAATATCAGCCCTAACATGTTTTGTTTATTACATGGCAAAGAGCACAGGAACATGTCTTGGCAATATGATCACAGGTGTGATATCTCTTGAATATCAGAGGTTGAAGCAGGTAAAAATACCTGGACTTAAATTAATTTCTTCTGTGTAGATGAGGAATTCAGGAAGAAGAAATGCATTGACAAGGTGAATCATAGAAACTAAAAGACATCAGAAATCTTACCTAAATAAAAGAGAATATAATCTGCAGAATTACCTGAAGGATGAAATTTGAGGAGCTGCCTGCTGGTATACAAGTCCACAGGGTAGAGTTCAAGGTGCAGAGTGATCAGTGATACAGAGCATCAGTTGGTCTGCTTGGGTATTTCCTAGTTTTAGATACCAGTATTCAGGCAGTTGATTTAACAAGATTAGCCTTGGTTAAAACTAATCCCACAGAAAGATCTGACTTCAAGAATGGTTTTGCCTTAAAGGGTTGTACATCTGTGCCATCTGTACAGCAGAAAATTCTGGCTAATCCTTGTTCTCTGTATGGCCAGTTCGTGGTGACTGTAGTTTGTCTGGGCAGTGCAGTCATAAGTTCCTCACAGTTTTTAATAAGGGTGACCATTAAAAAAAAAAAACAACAAACTCTTAGAATCGTGAAGTTTTTATTAATAATAATGGGATCCTTAGCAGAGGGTGTTGGAGTGCTTGAAATACCTGAGATTTTAACATTCAAACAATGTGCCCTTGTCATGGGGTAATAAAGTGCCTCTGAGACGTTGATTCCTCTTTTGAACATATTCCCCATGATCCTGGCCAGTTAACCCTAATCAGTTTCTTCTTAAATTATTGAAGAGCTCAGCTTTGCTAAGACTGCCTACTTAACTGTCTTTGGACAATTGTTTTGGGTGTGATAGAGGCATTTATAGTATCTCTTCTAGGGCTATTGGTGAAGAAAGAGAGAGAGAAATCAGAGTCCCATCCATTTAGCCAACAGAGGTTACCCCAGTGGCTTTGCAGAGGTCTGTATAATCCCTCCAAAATACCTCATTGTCTGGCAGTGAGAAAGACAAATGAGTGGAGGGACCAAAAAAATAGCTGAAATGAAATGTCTTGAGACTCATTCATGCTCCAGGGACTGCCTACCTATGGGGCTTATAGAAGAAAATACAAATGCACCTTCTTTATGTTCCCTGTATGCTATTATGTTCCAGTGAGTGGAGCTGCTGGAGAGCTGCTCTGACAAACCCCTTCCAGTCACCAGAGGCTCAAAGGAGAAGCTTCAGAGAATCCTCACGGAGAGAAACAACTGTGGCCTATTCACTTAGTCACACACTATCTCAGTATCACAGTATCACCAAGGCTGGAAGAGACCTCAAAGATCATCAAGTCCAACCTGTTACCACAGACCTCAAGACTAGACCGTGACACCAAGTGCCACGTCCAAACCCGCCTTGAACACCTCCAGGGATGGTGACTCCACCACCTCCCTGGGTCACATCTCCATTTATTCCTTCCCATTTGCTATGAGGTGGTTGTGGGTACAGTGACCAACAGAGAGCATCCCTCCTTGGATGGAGGGACTGTGCTTCCTCTTGCTGTAGTGCTCTAGCAGAGACAGAGGGAAAGAATGGGCTTCACATATACTGCCAATTCCTTTCAAGACCCACGTGACCAGATGTTCTTACCCTCACATGTTCTCTAAGAAATAAAATGGTATGGAGTTCACTGAAGGAAATGACAGTCACTTGGGAACGACTTCTGTAGCTTAATTTCATCCCCAGGTTCATTTGTAGCTTCCCTGTGAGGCTACCCTTTAGTTGAGACAGAGGGAATTTTATTGTTGACACTGTCGTAGCTTAATGGGCCGGTTCAGTTGACACTGCAGTTTAGTGAAAGAACTGTTTATTACAGAAGTACTTATAACAAACAGTTAAATCATGTCACTATCTTAAAACACTACAGTTGTAAACATGCCACACTAAAACTGGGATCTAGCAAGCAGATACCCACATGCTGCAAACCTACTGTTCCTCTTGATCTTTGGCTCCTGGTCCCCCATATAAAAGTTTTTGCTTACACTTTTTATGCCTTAGCTTTCTTGATTTTGTGTGCTACAGTTGGAGGTGGAGCCTTTTGCAAGTTGTGCGTTTAGTAAGCTTATATGAGGTATGTATTTGAGTCTTCACTGCTGTAGCTAGTCATGACACAGCTGATTGCGTGGATTGCTGGTTGGGGTTTGACAACCTAACAATTATTTGTAAATCAAGCCTTTGGGAAATTAACAACTGCCTTTAGGCCTTATGGTAATTGGTTTGACCACTGTATTCAAAGGACCAAAACAAAAGGCAGTTTAGATTCAGAACCAAAACTACCATGGCCTGTAAAGACTTCTCTCTTTGCCATCTCATCTATGTCTTTTAGAGATATGATGTGTCACAACCTTCTTTCCCTCACCTCATGTGTTCACTTTCCAAAGGCAAACACTTCCTGGAGTCACTAGACAACGTTATAAGAGCTGTCTCAAAATCTTTAACATCTCTTATGGGAACAGATTTGGGCATGCAGAGCATGCTGTGTTTTTCAGTAAGATCAAATAATGCAGGTAGAAACGTCCTTAACTTTTTCAGGTGGTTTGGGTTATTTCACTAGGAAATAGGGGGAAATGAGTTGTGGTATACAGTCAAGTCACAGATTGCAAAACTTCTTCAGTTTCCTGGAAGCAAATGTGAACACAAGATTTGTAAAGCGTTTAGTTTATCCAGAGCATGAGGGATGCTCAGTTTCAGTCTTGGGGGGTGGAAAGGAAGAGGAAGCAGAGCTGAATGTGAAAATTTTTACTATACCATGGAAATTTGTAGGAAACAAATCATCTTATCACAAATCAGAAGCATTTTTCTCTGAAACTAAAGTTTGTTTTCCCTCAATAATTGCAAGCTGACTTTAATTTAGACATTTGAAAACATGCTGTAAAATTAATGAACTCATATGGTGAACTCAATAAACACATTATAAAAAGATAGTTTTTATTTTGGTAATATTGAAACTTTTATAGGAAACTCTTCCTAAAGAGAAATTCATCAAAGTTGAGCCTTCCCTGCAGGAAGTTTTATTTTTCAAGATTACATTTTCTTACAAAACAAAAAGTGATTCAGAAATTCCCAAGGTATTGCTGATGTTTTCTTTTCATTCCAGAGTTGAAGATGATTTAGAAAAACTCTTGAAAATAACCTCCAAACCAAAACCTAAGGTACCATCAAAGCCACCACTGCCTCAGAAGCCAGCAGTTGCCCCTCGAACCACTAATTCAACTCTACTGACAAAGCCAAAGGAAAGCAGGATTCTGACGATGAATGAAGTGGACATTCTCCAGTATATCCAGGAAAATGAAGCTATCAGCAGCCAAGATGCAAGTCTTTTCTGAACATACACATTTTAAAAATAAGAGCTCGTCTTGGCCCGAACTCGTCTTGGCCCGAGCTCGCAGTGAGCTCAAGTGATGGTAGCAAGAGCTGACCAGACATCTTTACTGTCACAGTTCTCAGTTGTGTACCATGATGTAGAGAGCAGCAGGTTTGGCCAGCACAGACTCGACATGATGTTTTCAAAATAGTGCAGCTGCAGTACAATGTTGCCTTCATTTTTCAGGGTTTTGCAGGAAATGTGGACAAGAACATAGCATTACAGATTGTCTGCTACTATTTTAGTATCGACATAGTACAGTTTGGGCCAGTGTGTTGCACATATGGCAGCTGTGAATAGTGTCCAGCAACTGGTTCAATATAGGACAGGATGCTGTTCTTGTCTTTCAGGTAACTGTAATTCAGCTCACTGGAAATTTAATTTTCTTTGCATCATGTGCATTTTTGTAGCAGCCCTCTGCTCCTTGGCTGGTATTTCAGTAATTTCTAACCCAGAACTGGTCAGTATAGGCAGCAGTTCCTCAGTAGCTCAGAGAAACACTGAAATCTCTGCTATCTTGGCAGTCCACTGCATTTGTTGCACAAATGCCAACTTGTAAGAGAACTCGTAGGACTGCAAACACTAGATGCTATGCAACTCTGGCCCTTGGGGAGAATAGCACATAAGTGATGATGGCTAAGAGTGCAGCTCCAGCTATGTGTGGAGGTTGCAGTGTGTAGAAGGTTTGTATGCAATAGGAGTCTTGTGAACCTGCTCAAAATTCGTAAGAGCTACTTTTTTCCAACCAAATCTTCCTGGGCTTTCACTGTAGTTAGTGGAGAGAAAGATTTCTACAGGAGGTGATTCAGTGCAGCTATACTAATGGAGGAGCTCAGAATTGCTCTCCGGATTCACTTTCTCTTCCTTTCTCCCAGAGAAAGAAGAAGCCACGGTGATTGATTCCACCAATCTAAAATGAGTTCTTTCGATATAACAGCAGCCTGTGCACTGCTGTGGCAATGGTTAAAACCAGGGAGGACAAACTTTGGATTATCCAGAGGGGAAAAAACAGGTAGAAAATATACAGGAGAAATTTTAATGTGTAGGAAAAGAAAAACATGGTAGACAGACATCCTAGACTTTTTCCCCAGCTCAGGCATTCTGGTCGAACATGCTGAATTTACATCTAATGTGGGTTCATATTTGCTCTTAAGTAGAAAGAGATTCCTGAACTCATTCCATGAGTGTTCTATCCCAGTGTGAAGACAAACTCCCCAGGGGGAAAATAATATATTTAAGCCATATCACTATGCCCAAATTTGCCTTTCTAATATAGGACAAAATAATTACATATTTTTAATAATGAAATTATCTTTATTAGTATTTCCTTTTTAAGTGAGCATAAAATACGATAAAGTCTTCTCATTTGATGGCCATATAAAACATAACCATTTGCTCTCATCTGTGTACAGTATGTCTCATTATAATAAAACATTTTGCTAACCTGCAGGTGTTGTTGTTCTCTAGGTTGTACAGTAGCAACAAACTGGAGTTAAGGGATGGATGCTATTTAAGACATGAGGAGTGTGACAAGGTGTTAAAGTAGATGCTCTGCTAAAACCTTGTGTAAATAAATATGAAGCCAAGAATGTAGCTGAGCTTACATTTCCTTTGAGAGCTGCTAAAAGTAAAACCATATATGGGCAAAGAAGTACCTGATCCTGTCTGTTCTCACAGTGCCCTGATGCAATTAGGAAGTTTGTTTATCCTATCATGCACAATGAAAAGAAGATAAATGACTTACCAGAGAGCAGGGAGAAAACAGCAGGCAGAAGAAATTAACTCAAGATGGCCTTCTTGTTTCACTGCTTTGTGTCATGAACAACCATTGTTTATTTAACTGGAGATTAAAGGATCTTGATCTCCACTTTATTCCCTATTTGGGGAAGCTATTTGTATTTATATTTTTGGCCTACATGGCCTGAACACTACTAAAATACTATACTAAAGGCCATGGCTTTCATGATTAGTAGACTGAGTACAGATCTTCATCTTTAGTGGAGGATCAACAAAGAAAAAAGATTGGAGATTTGTTGAAGGCAGTTAAAGAAATAATAGAAGAACAGAGCTGGTGGTGTCCTGAGAAGACCAGTTTGTCCATCATGTTCTAAGCAGGAACATCTTGCCTGTGTCCTGCTGGTTGCAGTTCCTGCTGGGTGGGACAAGGTGTTATTTACATGAGCCTGCAACTTGGAGAGCAGGCAGATGGCCACAACAGAACATGGTGGCTGAACACAGTTCGGCTGGAGAGATACCTAAGCATGGACATTGAAATTATGCCTGCATAATCTCTGACAGGTGTTCTCCTAACCTGTCCTTAAAAGTTTATTAGGGTGGAGAGGAGCACCAGAGGTGTGATGGCCTCTGTGGGTATGCCGTTACAATTCTTTGCCATTCTGTTAGAAATATTTTCCTACCATCTGACATAACTGTTCCTTCCTGCAGCTTAAGCTCATTACTTCTAAATCACATCACCACAGAAAGAGAACAAGGTATATTCCTTTCACTCTTTTCTGGATCGATCAACTGTGCCCAAGATGGTGGCAACAAGGCAGGTCAGGACATCACTGTGGCACCAGCTTCTCACAACTTGGTGTGCCCTTGATGAACGTTGTGATCCCCTACAGGATTTCTCCTGTTTTTAGAAGAATTGCTACAAATCCACATACCAGTTTACCAGGAGCAATAAATGTGCCAGATTCTCACACCCTTTCATTAACATCACTTGGTGCAGCGACACAATGTGCAGCTTTGGTTCCAGCTGGGACTATGTTTTTCTTTCACTGTTCCTCTTAGTATTGTCATCTGTCTGCTTTCCACCACCTCTAAGAGCTCTCCACTCAGAAAAGGCTCATTCTTTTGCCAAGCAGTGGGAGGGCAGGTGTTACATAATCCTGATGAAACAACAGTCTAGCTCTATCCACTTTGAATGGCCAAGGAGTATTTTGCCCCCTAAACCCTCCCTGACAGCCTCAAATTACCTCAAAAACACAGGGAAGGAAGAGCTGTTCATTATTTCCTGTGCTAGATGTTTAAGATGATTTTAAGGTCAGTGTTTTACTTCAGAAAAGATCTATCTTTCCTGTCAAGGAACCAACATAAAAGGATCTTTCATAAATCTCAGCATTATGCATTTGTTTTACAATGCAAATGTCTAGCTGCAGTAATATTTATAGGCACTTAGAGGTGAGCTACAGTCCTTGAATAAATTATATATAATGAATCATTATTGTACAAGAGCAGAACGTCAGACAAATGCAACCCAGAAAAATTGAACATATTATTTGAAATGACATAGGGAGAGTACACAACATACTTTGCATCCTACCAGACCAGAATGATTTTTTTTCCTTACATCATTTCTAGTAGCGGCCACTTTATTAGCTCTTGACAACTCTTGAAATTCATTTATGGACTCTAATGTAGTTCTTGGCTGACAGGCATCACCTTTCAACATGAGTCAGAGCTAGCTCATCAGAAGACTTGAAAAGCAAGAAAGTTATATTTTAAACCTTGCAAAAATTATTTGCTTTAGTGATTAGAACTCTTAACAGATATCTCTATTGCTTTAGAAGCCGCTACTTGTTTTGCATGACCTTCTGCTTGTGGTACAGCACTAATGAGCAACACTGTATGCTTCATTATTTGGGTCCCAGCTAAAATGCTGATTTCACCAAGCTAGGTATTTCACAGGTGGATTGTGGGTCGTCTGCTCAGATCTATTCTGCGCTGAATTCTTAGGAAAGCTAATTCCAATGTAGAACTTAAAGCTTAGTTCTGTCTGTGACAATTTGGATTGAGTCTCAAAAAATGTTAACTGAAAGTGATTATTTCTACCAATCTTTGCTCAGATGTTAGCTTGTGCAAAGAACCTGAGCTTGCTATGGCAAAGTACACAAGTCAGCCTGTGATTTAAGGTCATGAAAATCCAGCACACTGATGGGGCACTGGGCATGCTGTAAATGACCAATCCCTGTGATTGTTATATTTAATACAGAGTGCAAGAAAACACTGATATTTCACTTAATGTGACTATCAATAATGTCACCAAGGATTCTTGAATCTTTCTCTGTGTGCATCAACCATGTTTCTTATTCATCAACCTCTGTAAGAAGAGAGAGGAGTTTATTGTGCGGTTTTACCTGTATTCTTGCTTTTCACCTTGACATCAACAACATAACTGAATAAAGTCACTTGGTTGCTTTCTGTATTGCACACATTTCTTCCTTGATTCATAGATTGATAAAATGGTTTGGGTTGGAAGATACCTTAAAGATCATCTAGCTCAAATCCCACTGCTGTGGATAGGGACACCTTTCACTAGACCAGATTGCTCAAGACCTCATCCAACTTGACCTTGAACACCTCCAGTGAGAGGGCATCCACAACCTCGCTGCGCAATAATATTTAATAATAATTTATCTTTAAATCCTTCTGAGCCAATTTCTTCAGCCCTTACCATATCACTGATCTTCCTTTGTGGCCTTCCACATACTACTAGTATTTAATTGGTCATGCCTTGAGCTCAGTAAAGAGTTGAGATGAAGGAAAGTCATGTGTCTGTGTAGTAACACAGACACGGAACCATTTGTAGGTTTTCAGTGAAAATAGCAGTGAAAAGAGGCAATGGTAAATTAAATTAATAGTCAAATTGAGTGCTGCTGTGGAGTTCAGAAGTCAGCAAAGCTGCTTAAAGGGTTGATTAGTCATAGATAGGGAGCTAAGTTTTATTCACATCAGGATGTTATGGATGCTAAAATTTATGTGGGATCATGGAGACACTGGTTAGACTCATGGAAGAGAAACGTATCAAGGGTATTTAAAGAGGTTTGAAAAATCCTTGAGCTATAAGTTCCTGGAAACAAAAATCTTCAACAAGTAAATATTTTCACATTTCCCTATAGTCATCTGTGTTTGGCTGCTGTGAAGAACACTGTGCTGGGCTAACCTGAAACTCACACAGAGTGAATCACCTACTGAGAATTTGGAGACTGAAAGAACAGAACATCCTCTGTGCTTTATCATCTTGCTTCCTGGCACCCTCTGTAAGATCTGTCCATTGACCTTATAACAAAACCATTTCTCCTATTTACTTAGGACTCATTCCTGAAGTCAGTGGACATTTTGATTTACCATGTATATTTTTTTCAAAAGCCACACGTATGTTTTATACTTGCATTGAGCAATATAACATCTATTGATATCGGAGGAAGATTTCAGCCATTCTGGAATGCTCCTCCAGATCCCACCCTTAATGGTTAGGTTAGATGAGATGGCAATGGTTAAGGTTGGTAAAATTAGAAGGTTTGCCTAGGAAGTACAATATAAGAGATTTGCCAAGGGGAAGCAGGCAACAAAAGGCATCAACACAACACCCAGCAAATTTCAGTGGAATAACCCCTAAGTAGACCACGTGATGTTATGTCATGCTCTTTATCAGTGAGTTGCTTAGGAACCTCACAGTCATCACTGAACAAGACATAATGGCCCATTGGTCTCTGGTGCATTAACAGCCACCATAGTTTGTTGCCCTTAGGTTCATTGTTTTTATTAGGATTTAGGAATCATAGTATCAGATTGGAAGTTTTAGAACCGTTGAAGCCATGAGAATGCACTTTTGATCATTGTGCCATCTTAGGATCACCCAAGCAAATTGAGACAATTTACAAAAGCCATCATTCTGATGGGTTTTGGTAGAAAATTGCAGAGCACTTTCTCATTGAACTCATTAAACGTTCTCCAAATGTGATTTAGCCATTTTCTGCCAAAGGCAATGTTTCCACACCATTTGTGTCATTGAAGGGTTACTTCCTGTGACTGCTGGGAGAGTCATAGTCAATCTAAACTGTCAAAATCCCATGCAGATCATTAGAAGCCTGGTGATGCTGATGCTTGAGAGAGGAGGTAAAGGAATAGGATGTGACACCACTGTCAAGCCTGATCGACTCAGAGGGCACCGCTGCAAATGGGAGAGACAGGACAGAATGAAAGAAGGCATCTGCCTGATTTATACGCAGAGCTCCAGAGCCTTTCACTTCCCTTGAAAGATTTGGGCTGCAGGGATAAAAAGAACAAGTTGTTTAAAGGCTCTGTGGTAAGATGAACACCATGGTTTTTCAAATCAACACAAACACAAGCAAAATAAAATTACAAAATTCCTGGGGTATTTATTGACCGCTTTTCTTACTGCTCTCCTAATGTCTCTGCTTTTTAAAGTCCATCCAGGGAATTCGTGCCAGTGATCACAAACTTCCCAGATTATTTTGTTGGTAATAATAATTTAAATGGTTCAGTGATGTCTGGGTATGTTCACAAGTTCTTACTGACAACAAAAATAAATTCTTTACCTTGAATGCTGAGAATCAAAGCTACGTAGTACTTCCCCCCAGCCTTATGCAATCATATTGGTAGGCTACTATGATTTGTTTTCCTGCTTAATGCCTTACCATGTCTTGACCTTTAATAGTTTGTACATTTAATCTTGTGTACAGTCCCAGAAAGGAATTTATTGTGTTCAGAACTGCTGTCTAATTATAGTTGCAATGCCTTACCTAAAAAGAAAAACTAATTCTATATGGAATGATGTGGAAAATTCTTTTTCAAGAGGAATGACAAGAAGCCTGTGATGTAATTTAGTTCAAAGGAGTACTTTCATAGGGAATTTCCTGATCAAGTCTGCTTACTATATGCCAGTTCCCCTCACTGAGCTGCTTGCCTAAGTCCAGAGGACCGAAGTAGAATGAGAAATAACTTCCCCCAGGTGTCTACATGTGGGCAGCAGCTCACCACCAGCTGTTTTACTTTGCAAATCCTTTCCTGCTGTGCTACCACATTTGCTGATGTATCAGTGCATGCAAACTGAGCCTCAAATCCAGCTGACCTTGGCTTGTCCCTTCCATACAATCCCTGCTGTAAGGGATTGTACTGAGAAAATGGAGGAAGGGACAAAAATCATAGAGAGATTCAGGTGTCCCCTGGTGTGCAAATCCTGGAGTGGACTTCACAATATTCAGTCAGGTACCCTTTGCTTAACAGCTTGATCTCTGCTCATCTGTCTCTACTCTCTAGACTGTTAACAAGCTTTGATTGATCAGACAGTGGCTGAACTAAAGAAACAATGTTGTGTTCTGTGGAAGTGGCAGGTGGAAAAAAACAAACTCCTACATCTTCTCCCAAGTAGATGCCCTTATTACTTGCTATAAAATCCCTATTATTTTTCTAGGAATCCTATTTCTTTCGAGTTTTAGCAGACATGTGCTTTTGGCACTGCCTTGCTTCACATTTGCTGGAGAAGCAGGAGGTAGATCTTCAGGAGTCTCTGAGGCCGATAAAGGCAGAAGCCCTGTGGTTCTCTCTTGCTGAGTGAGTGCTTTCAGCAGTGTACCAAAAGAATTTTATAAGAAATACAAATTTCCTTACACAACTCGCAGGAGACTGCCTGGCCCCAGCCTGGCTCAAAAGATAGTGACTGAGCGTCACTCTGAGGTGCTGTTGCTTCCTCCCCTGTCCAAGCTGACGCTGTGCAAACTGGGCTGGATTAGGTGGCAGGGTGCTTGTATGGCTGTGCTCCATGCTCCCAGGCTGTGCCCAGAGGAATGCTTTTGGGTAAGGCTGGCAGGCAACAAGGCTGTTCTGAGTGGTGCTATACTTGCTAGATTTACCAGCTCCACTTTTCCCGTGTTTGCAAGTCTATGCATGACGACTCTGTTATGTAGAATACTCAGAGGCTGACCCATTTCCTTTTAATGAAGTAATTACCAGATTGACTGCCTTCCCCTTCAAGGCACTGACCTACAGTGGCTCATCCAGTAATTACTGTGGGTGACATCTGTAATGTCTGCATTTACCACAGGTTTTTAATCCATTTCTCTTTCTTGTTGGATTATTTTTTTTAATTTTCCCTTTTTTAATGTTTCTTTTATTTCTCGAATTGCAGAATGATTTGGGTGGGACCTTAAAGATCGTCTACTTCAACCCCTCTGCCATGCACGAGGGCATCTGTCACTGGATTAGTTTGCTCAAAACCCCATCCAACCTGGCCTTGAACAAATTCGAAGAGGAAGGATCCACAATCTCTCTTGGCAACTTGTTCCAGTGTCTTCACCACTGTAACAGTCGAGAACCTCTCCCTTACATCTGATCTAAATCTACCCTCTTTCAGTTTACAGCCATTACCCCTTGTCCTATCATTAGATGCCCTCATAAGCTTTCTTGTAGGTTCTCTTTAGGCACTGGAAGACCGCTATAAGGTTTCTCCACATTTTTTTGGTTCCCCAGGGCAAAAAACCCCAACTGTCTTCATAGGAGAGGTGCTCCAGCCCCCTTATCTTTTTGGTAGCCCTACCCTGGATGCACTTAAGCATGTCCACATCCCAGACTCTTCCCTTAGAGCCATGTTTGAATAGCAAACCCCATTTTAATCTACCAGAGATTCACAAATTGAGTTACACAGGCCAGCATTTGAAACCAGAAAGAGATCAGAGGACAGCAGATATGAATGCTATCTGCCGTCTCACTTTGCTGTGATGATTGTACTATTTGGCATTGAGACTTCAAAATGTGCTGGATAAAAGTGACAAAGTGAGCAGAGCACCGTGGCCCTGCCCAGGGGCTGGGGCATCCGCCTGTGTGTGACTCTTGGAGAACTGCTGCCTCCCTTTCCTTTTCCTGTAGCTATTGTAATAGCCATTTAATGAAAATTATATTTGGTTATTTTAGACACTTCAGCAGAGACTGGGATTTAAGACTCTGGAGTCATTTATAGAATCTCTGTTTCTCTCTATCTGATAATATGTATGTATACAGTACATGTGAGAACATGGCAGAAACAGAGAGGCTTATCAGTCTTCCCACAGCTAAACAGGGGCTCTGTAGCAGAGCCACACAAAGATTTGTCTGGTTTCCTATCTTGGCCATGAATCTCAAAGCAAAACTAAAAGTACAAACAAAACAGTCTTATAGGTTAAAGGATTTTCTGATTCGTTTTCACAGATTTTTGTGATGTGCATAGTGAAGTATGCTCCCTCTGGAAAAAAAAGATTGCCTGCTTTTTCTCTGTGAGAAATTCAGGAGGATGCTTTGACTGCTGGTCAGCCAGGGAACTAGCGACACTGCAGCAGATGGAAGGGAGTGAAAACCAGCAATGGGAAAGGATATTTTGCTATTACAAGTTTTAATTTCTTGCCCAGTTGAATTCCTGTTCCATTTAAATTGTCTAACAATGTGAGAAAAACAACGTTTGTTAGGATTGCTAATGAGTTTTCCCAGTACTAAGGGCATGAGAATATGAGTTTCCTCCCATTTTCTTCTCCCAATGAAACATAAGAAGGAAATGAATGACCTTTAGAAATAAAAAGGAAAACCTTAACCATTTTCTTTATTATGTGAGCAAAATAGTCCCAAACTGCAAATTCCTTTAAAAGTTACCTTTGTTTTCCCCATCTAGTTGTCAGTCCCTGAACCACTGACCATCCTATCACTGCAGACTACTCACAATCAGTGTGAATAAAACACTTACTGGATTCGTGTCAGAACACTGTAGGACAGAACTTTTTAAAGGGGAACATTTTTGAAACCATAGTCAGCTTGTCACAGCAGAAACCATAGATGCCTTTGGAGGCATAAAAATTACAAACCTTGTGGTTTCTTAAAAATGATAGGTGCTGGGTAGAGGTATGGGATAGGGACCCTTTCTTGAGGTTTTATACAGCTTCCCAGAACCACAGCTGCTCTCAAAACAAAACAGAAAAATGCTGTTGCCCCTTCATCATGGGCAGAGGTGTAACCATGTCTGAAATGGAAATGGTATCAACCATGAAAGTACTTCAGCAGTGTCCTGCTGGCAGTCCTGGTTCTAGAAACACTTAAAGCATGGTGAAATGCTGACTAATGAGCTAATACATAGGAGCATGACTATGCACAAAAAGGGAAAGCAAGGTCAGTGATCTAACACAGAAGCCTTCAGGTCACTGAAGCAGAGCAGGCTGATGACAATGAGGCTCTCTTCCATCACTGCACCTTGTTACCTTGCATGTAGGGCAAGGAACTTGCTGTGGGAGTGAGAAGTGAGCTTTTGGAGTATGGACAAAAGCAGTTTGCTGGGATCTGAGTTGTTTCTAGTCATTGCAGCCTTCCTGCTATTCTTTCCCTATTGATTAGACACTCAAAATGAAACAATCCCATTGGGTACCTGGTTAAACCAATAAGAACATGATGATTATTAGCAGTAAGTGGTAAGTTATTCCTGCTGGAGATGAACATGTCTAGCCATTTCCTTTATAGGATGGTGTGTTTGATTTCTGAAACTTTTCTGGGTTTTACTTGTTCAGGATCATATTTCACATTTCTCAGTTATTTGGCTCCAGCTGAGATGCTAAAAAAGCTTCAGCTCAAACAGGTCACCTGCTTTTGGACTGTAGAAAGTTCTGAATGGTGGGTGCCAAGAAGAAGGTGCTAATCTCTTTTCAGTGGTGCCCTGTGATAGGACAAGGGGCAATGGGCACAAACTGGAACACAGGAAGTTCCACCTCAACATGAGGAACAACTTCTTTACTGTGAGGGTGACAGAATGCTGGAACAGACCATCCAGAGAGGCTGTGGCGTGTCCTTCTCTAGAGACTTCCAAAACCTACCCGGACACTTTCCTGTGTGGCCTGTCCTAGGTGATCCTGCTTTGGCAAGAGGTTGGACTTGATTATCTCCAGAGTTCACTTCCAGCCCCTACCATTATAGGATTCCTTTAGTCTAGATAATTTTTTTCTTAAAATTTTGTGGATGAGAAGTCTTTATAGTCTCGTCTTTTGAAAGAAGAGGTTGGGAATTGGTTTGTGATGGTTATCTGCATGTCTGTGATCTGCAGCCTCAGTAGGGGCTGTAATATGTGTGATGGATTTACATTCACTGAGAGAATATCCATTACCAGTGATGCTCTGGGTTTTAAGGTCTTTATGAAGTTTCATAACTGCTATGAACCGATGGGAAAATTGTCTAGTTCATAGTGAACGCTCTGCTTGAAGGCCATGGCAGCAATTGTCTCTGTGATGCCACCTAGTCCTGAGAGATGTTTGCAGAAGAGTGATTTCTACATGCAATAGGAAAGAAAGCTCCATATTCTTTTTCAGACACATTTTTTAATGACCATGGGCTTCAACAGGTCTGATTGCCCTTCCTGGGGAACACCATTTTAACAATGGGACTCCTGCCTGTGATGAAAGAATCTCAGCTTCTGTTAGTGAAAGCTAACACACATTGTAAGGCTCAGACACAGTATGAGTATCACTCCTACCATAAGAGTGATAATTCCTTTCAGACTCCAGTAGTGCAACCTCACCTCTTCTTGCTGCAGGCCATGCTACTCCCATCCTTTTTCTGCTGGCCCAGAACATGCCCAGAATGATGAGCTGGACTCAGGCACAGGTCTCAGCATGCAAAACCAACCCTGCCCCATGAGATGTGCACCCCAAAGTGCTTATTCCAGGTATATACAACCATGGCTGCTCTCTCCAAAACCATTGACTTGTTTGTGGTAGAAGAGCAAATGGTTTAGCTTTGGGGTGAATTTTCATGTCCCAGGACACCCCAGCCATGAAACAGAGTAGTTTCATGTGCAGCCAAAGCAGGGCTCAGACAGAAGAGATGGTCCTGCACTATTTTGACCAGATTCTAGTCAGGCACAGCAGAAAGCAGAGCTGCTGCTTCCTTCTGCACAGCTGCATTTAAAGAAGCCATCCAAGACTATTCTTAAGAGTAAGCTCTGGTGTTTGAGCAATTCCAGTCTGCCTTCATCTGCCACATGATGCAGGCTTGCTCTTCTGTTGAGGACAGACTTTCTTTAGATTTAGTCTTTCAAGGACAGACTGCACTGCTGTTGCTGAGGAAGTGTTTGGCTGAGAGACAGTAGATTTCTCTTTGCCACATGGCAAGCACATCTGCGATGCCAGGGCTTTCTCTCCTGTGCCTGTACCCAGGCACTGAAACACCTGGGTTTTGATAAGGAAGCCTCCAGCATTGAAACCTGGGACACAGAGAAGATCGGTTTTCAGGACTGCACAGTTCTTTGGGAGAAAAGAAAATTAAGAAGTGGCAATGACCTCATTACAGTTCATTAATATTTACAGGAGTTCGTCCTGCTAATGAGCAGATTCTGAGTCTACCTCTTTGGGGAGCAGGTGTCATTCCAGTGTAAGAGGTAGGTACAAAAGCCTTCAAGTATTTATTAAAAGGTACTTTACAATCCTTCTTGTGGGTCCCCTGCAAGACCTCCAGTCCTGAGACTGGGGGAGGGGGGCCATGCTATAATAGGAGTCAGCTGCATCAGCTCCATGATGTGAGCTGGTGTCTAGACCTGCAGAGATCATCAGGGCCAGACATGTGCCAGGGACCACCAACCACTTCAGTGTCACAGGCAAAGTCCTTGTGGTGCCTGATCCTCAGGGCTGGTGCAGGTTGCCTTTCCTCAAGGGTCTAGCCCAAGCACTGGGACTGCAGCTTTGCAGGGGCATTTGCTGGAAGTCACAATGTGAAGTAAGAATGCAGCAGTTCTCATAACTGTCTTTCTTCTTCAGTATGCTACATGAGCTTTTTACATTGATTCAGTCCCAAGGAAGATGTTCCATAAATAAAAAGAATTCCCAAGCTAACCATGACTTCCAAAATGATGTTAATAAAAAAAAAAAAAAAAAAAGCGTTCACTGTGATAAACAACGACTAGCAAGGACATGTGGAAGATAGTAAAACTGTTTAGTGGCACGTGAGCTCAGAAGGAAAGATGTTTCCCATTACACAGCCCATTTCCCATAAATCCTAGCTTGAAGCAGTTACCTCAGTGAGTGCCAGCCAGGCTTCTAAATTTTTCTATGCAGTTTTGAGTAGGTCATGACTGACAGGCCTAGCCTTGCTGATAAATGTGCAGAAGGCTTGTTGTGCTGATGCTTTGCACTGATGTAATGGGCTTTTATGGAGTTGCTCCTGATTTGCACTTGTTAAGAGTCTCCAGAACACAACTGCAGATTGACAAGTTATCACACAGCACCTCAGCAGTAGCAAGTGCCCAAGTGTGATCTGAGCCTCTGGCAGCAGAGGTGGAGTTTGACATCATTTAGTTTGCAGTGAAAGAGGATGCAGATACACTGAATTGCCTCATATCTCCTGGAGGCTGAAATTTTGGTCCAGACAGTCATCAGTACTCCCAGGAACACATGAGAGTGAATGTGCCTGACACTGCCTCCCATTGCTCAGGATGCTCTATATGCCCTTGCATTGCCCCTGCCTATTGTAGGAAGTTGTTTTCACTCACACCCATTGATGTTGGCTCCAACCAAGCTACCTGTCCTGGCACAAACACACCAAGTGCTGGAACCTTATACTGACCAGCACTCAGCCAGGTCTCATGGCCATTTAGCTTTATCAGTAAATCCATCCCTGCTGAGGATGATTGATCATCGTCACAGCTGGAAAGAGCTCTTTGGCACATGAAATAGTTGCGCACCTTTTGGAGGTGCACCATTTGGTGGCACTGCCTCCTCAGAGATCTCCACCAACAGACTCTTCATCCAGCACCAGCTGTGAGTAAGAAAGGAGACGTCCTGGCTGATGAGTCCAAAGCTGCATCTGGGCAGAAGAAGGAAAGTCTACCTGTTTGGAATCAATAAGAAATTAACCTGGCCATGGGCTTTGCTGCCCCATGGGCTTAGCCCACGACTCACTCTCTCTAACGCCTGCTTCCCACTAACTGAACCAGCCCCGAACAACCACCTCCGGTTGTCTCACCATGCTCGTTATGGTTGCAGACCACAAAACTGTGGCTGTGTGATGGCTTGCTGGGAACCTTCCACATTAGCAAGAACCTTGTCCTGTTTCAAGAAGCAGCCCTTCTTTGTTGAGCTGTAACCTAGAGCAAAGGTATATCTGGTGCTTTTTTTCATGTACACTAGGCAGTGGGTGCTGTAGGTTTAGATACAGGAAAGAAACAGGAGAAGCAGTAAGAACATCATGGGAGGAGTTGATTAAACTCCTCCCAAGGAAGACAACTACTGGCAGAGTAAGAGAAGCATTGAACTTTTGAATGTTACTGATAATGAATAATTCACGCCCCTCATCAAAATAAAATATTTTAAAATATCGTGTGCTTCATGATTTTATACATGACATTTTTTTTCAACAGTTTCAAATGTTTCATAAATCGTATTTCTCTGTCCTTTAATCTGCTCTTTTGTTCATGAACTAGTTAAGTGAGGTCAGAGAGAAACAATGTAAGAGCATTTTTGGCAAAGGGAAGCTTTCAGTGTGTCACATTTAATAGAAGTAATAAGTACACCAAATCCCAGGATCTATAAAAGGCTTTGTAGAGGGAGGTTAATTTGCATCTCTATTGGATATCTTTTTCTAATTATCTTCTTGTTGTTGTTACTTCCTTCACTGTGTGGATGAGTATCAAGGCATTTCTCCTGCCAAGTGGGGAATGGCTGTGACACAGTTCACTGCAGACCTGGGACCCTTCAGCAGACTAGTCAAGAGCACTGCAAGCACCATGTCATGCCAGGAGTGAATTGTTAGGGAGAGCAGCCCACAGGGACTTCAACTCGTTTTACCCTGTATTTGCACTCACAAGGTTCTATAGCTGGTGAGATCACCTGAGCAAAGGTGTACCAGGCGTTGTTTCTGAATCCATGGATGGAGTCAAAGCACAGAAGGCTAGAGTCAAAATAATCCTCATTTCTGAGGCACTGTTTACTGCTGAAGTGTTTGCAAATGTTGAAGCCTGTTCTGTGCCAGCAAGGTCAGGCTACGCAAATGCTCTCTTACATGCAGTCTCTTCACTAATGATGCCCCTTTACTATCTCTTTTAAGAACTGGCATATATTCCAAATTCCCACAAATAGGAGTAAGTGTCTCAAGCCTAGAGGAAAGAAAATGACACTCTTATCTTCAAGGACAAGAAGGAGGACCAAGGAACTGCAGGCTGATTTGCCACAGCTTCACTCCTGGAATGTATTTCCAAGCACATAAATCACAAGGAGCTCACCAGAAGGGATGCCATGCTTGACCAACCTGACAAATTTGTATGATGAAATGAACGATGTAGCAGATGGGTAAAGAGGAGTGAGTAGTGTCTACCTGGACTTCTGTGAGGATTCCAACACATTAGAGCCTCATAGGCAAGATGTTGATGTAAGGATTAGTTGAGCAAACACTTAGATGGATTGAAAACTGACTGAATTGCTGGACCCAGAGGGTGGTGATGAGTGGCACAAAGTCTAGTTGGAGGCCAGTTACTAGCAGTGTACCCCAGAGAGCTATGGTAGATCCAGTCCTGTTTGGCTTCTTCATTAATGATCTGGATGAGGGGGAAGTATGCATCCTTAGCAAGTTTGCAGATGTCACAAAACTGTGAGGAGTGGTTGATATGCCAGAGGGTCATGCTGCCATCCAGAGACTTCAACAGACTGGACAAATGGGCCAGCAGGAGCCTTTAACAAGGCAAAGCACAAAGTCCTGCGTCTGGGGAGGAACAACCTCAGCAACAGTACAGGCTGGGGAAGACCCCACTGAAAAGCAACTAGGGGTCCTGCTGGACACGAAGTTGAACACAAGCCAGCAACAAATCAGGCTGATAGTATCCTGGGTTGAATTAGACAAAGCATTGCCAGCAGCTATCACAGCACCCTGCCAGCTCACCACAGAGCATTTCTGTGGAAATTGAAGAGGACTGGGGGAAGAATGGAACCTGGGGTTTACCTATCATATTGGCCATTGTGGCTCCCCACAGCTTGCACTGCTAACGCCTTTGCCCTAGAGGCTATCAGCTCTCAAAGGCCTCTTCGCTTTTTGCCTACCAGCTTGCACTGAAATCCCATACTGCTTCTCAGTGTCTTTATTCACTCTGGAGGAAGGTAAGCAATTCAATCAACACTGAATTTTAGCTTGTAAGAAAGTAGGCCCTCTCACTAACAGATGAAGATTAATGTTGATCCTTTCTGTTTCTCAAGACATTATACTTGGCTGGCCTGAGCAGTCCTTGTATGGATGCAGCCTGCATGTTTGAACAAGAAACAATTGTTTCACAGACATCTTTGGCTCCTGGAGTGCTGAGACTGCCTTTGTTTTCTGCAGCACAGTGGTGATTGATACATCTTGCGCCCAACCCAGTGCCTGAAGCTCAAAACTGAGGATGCTGGGCAGGCTGGAGCTGGGCAGCTGCCTGAACACTAATATGCTGCTCTTCAGCACCCTCCGACCATCTGAATTAGAAAAAGGAAGAAGCACAAATGGAATTTTTTTCTGAAACAGTAAGACAACTTTAATGCTGGCTGTTTCTCAGCAGCAGAGTCCACACTGCAATTTGAACGAACTCACAAACCTCATGGCTTCTAATATTATGCCTATTTTACATGGAGACCAGCCCAGACTCAGACATGAGGTAAAGATGATATTTGATGAGGCCTAAATAGGGAAAGTAGCAACCTGAGCCACTTGAGAACACTGATTGATGTCCATCCCCTCTTGTAACCGGGATGAGGGATCTACGTTGTTCTCCGGCTGCCACCCACTTTATTACCTCTTCTTACACCAATACAATGCAATTAAGGCTGGGCAGGTAAAGGTCATGAGATCTTCCCTGAGGAACACACTTGAGCAGCTGAGGTTTACAGCTCATCTTTACAACACCACAAAATGGTCCTTCTCTAATCATTCTTCTCTAAGAGTGAGTGAATCTTCTCTTCTCAGCAGGAAGACCACAGTTTGACTGCCCCTGCTTTACCTCACCTTCTACTTCAACATACTTTATATTCTATTTTGATTTCTTTTCCTGTTTACCTGCCAGAAGTTTTTCCTGTTGCCATGACTTTTCAAATATGCCTCCCTGCTTTCACAGAGGACTCATTTCCACTTCTCAGACTGTTTAAACTTTCAGGAGTGACCTGTTAAGCCAAGCCTTTATTGACATCACAGAGTGACAGAACTAAGAGACAGCCTTGTGCTTGGCACATCACCATCAGACTCACTGGGTTCAAGAAGGTGATGAGCAACTGTCCCTTGTATGCTCAGAGAAAACAGACCTAACACACTAGGTGGTAAAAATATGTATACAGATGTGACTGGTTACCTGAGCGCCATCAGGCTCTCTGGATAATCCATGGGGAGAGGCAAGAACCTCCAGAGGATAATTTTGTGTTTGTCTCCTTTTTCTCAATCTTAAACATCTGTACAGAATTTACCTTTTTTTCCAAGGTGGCATTTAAGGTAAAATATCCATGCGAATTAGATTACTTCTATTTCGTTAGATCTCTTCCTAATTTCTGAGTGAATGCTGCCAACCATTTCCAGAAGTGCCAGCTCCTGAGGAACAAACCTATATTATCCTTGCCACTGCAGACTTGTCATTTCTTCAGATATAACCACCGAGCCAGCATTATTCTACACCAGTTAAATAACATAATTTCACAGGTAATGTACACAAAGGGAAAGCACATCAACAGGTGTTTTAATACCTGGTAATGTGATTTCCAATTTGGGAAAGCAAGAGCTCTGGGAAGTAACATAAGCAAAACACTATTAATGCAGCTAAAGTCCAGTTTGTGCTGAGTTCTGGGCTTAAATTCATAGAATAATTGAATTGGGGCACCAGACTACTTTTCCAGGTGCTGCATTATACCCAGGCTTCTGACACTACTCCAAGTCCTCCTGCATCCAAGGCCTCAGCAGCTACTGCCTAGCACAAACCAAATGTATTGCTGTCAGCAGTGTTTTAGCATAGCATAATGTCTGTGTTGAAGAACATACTAGCAAAGCTGCTGTTCCTCTTCTGTGTGACAGCTGTCAGAGTTTTCATTGGGAGAAAATACTTCTTTTCGACTTTCTTTGACTCTCATCCCCAAAACTTTTACCCACAGCTCTTGTGTGCAGTAAAACTTCAACCTGCTGCCGTAGAAGGATGTTTCAAATGAAATCCCTCTCCATGATTCCCACAAGGGTCAGGATACAAGACTCAAAGCTTGAGACTGTCAGCGATGGAGACCTTATAGTTCCTGCATTTTGAAAGAGACAGATGAAAAAAGACCTGCCTTGGCAGGACTGTTGCAGTAAAAACCTTTCCCTGTCACCTTATTGGCTTGTGCTGTACCTCTGTGGTCCATGGGAACAAGGACAGGATGGATGACAAAAGGGAAGTCTCTCCTGGTAAAGCAATTTGCAGCAAATCCTCACTTGTATCATGTGAAAATGAAACATGTTCCAAAAGGGCACAGCTTTGCCTACCTAATTAATTACTGCATGGGGATGTGCCTCAGGCAGCTTCACATAACATACAACAGGCACTTTCATATAGCATCTAAACTAAATCAGTGAGCAAAGTCCCAATGTCAGAGTCTGCAAAGAGCCAGCTGCCATGTCCATACACACGAACTTGGTGTGGTACTGCCTTTCAGTGTCCCAGAGACATGCAAGTATTGGCCACAGATAGATCTCAGGACTTAGAGCACATAAATCTGCCTGGCACAAAGAAAGCCCATCAGCTGAGCCAGACTGCTGCAATGAACTTACAGCTCCTGACATTTGCTATTCTGGGACAAAGCAGTCCTAAATGCTCCATTTAAACTCTGGCTTTGAAAGGCTTCTATTTAAAGCCAGAGAGATGCTGCTGAAACCAATACGAGTGACACAAAGACACAGGGGTGCTTGGCATTTTCCCATGTGATGCTCCAGTTACCACCTCTGAATATGCAAACCCCAGTGTCCTGTTTACCAGAAATCATTTGGAAGGGCTGAATTGCCCATGCCTATTTGTGGAAAAGGCCTCTCAAGTCAAAGCAGCCGCCCAAAACCCAGCGCACAGAAAGCCATTTGTCCCCAAAACAGGACGCACCAGCCACAGTGCTAATGAATGCAGCTGGCTGAGTTGCCTTTCACCTTGGGAAACTGCCAGCGAACACAGACATTTTACCTTCTGGACTCAAGGAAGCACAGGAAGAAGGTATGACATCTCTCATGACATGAAGGACCCGCTTGCCCGAAGACTGCAAGAAAGGAACAGAGCTTGTGGTGCTGGGAAGCTACTGCATTAGCTCCGATTGGGGACCGGATAGGATCCCACAACGGCAGTACTGTTCCTGCCTCGGGGGTTGCAGAACAATAGTCCTTTCAGTCAGTGATTACAACACTATCTTTGAAAACGTCGCTTCATTCTGGTTTGCAGTTAGTGTGGAGAACAACAGTGTTGCCCTTTTTCTTATAAGCAGGCTTTAGAGTAGGTGTTTTCACCTTATCAAGCTCTTTTCATTAAATGTTTTGTTCTCATTGAACTGGTGCCTCAGCTTGTACGACAGCAGTTTGATTTCTATTCAGTTATTAGTGTGTCTAAGTAGATATTGCAAACAAAGGTAAGATTAGTAAAGGCACTTCCAAATGGGTGAATTGATTATGGTCTCTTTCCATCTTCAATCTTCGGCTGCTGCAGCACAAAACATAACCTTCCCTGTGAAACAGAAACACAAGAATCTAATATTATTTACAAGATTCTTGTCCTCAAAACCAGGGAGGTGGCGGCTGAAGTTAAAGGAAGCACAGGTTCTCCCTCTTACCCCAGTAGAACACAACTCACACATAAGAAAGAGAGAAAGATTGATACTAACTTTAAAGCCTAAAAATAACTGACAGAGGAAAGTCTGGAAATCTTTTGGCCTTTACAGAGCTCTAGGTCTGTAGAAAGAGAGAGCAAAATTAAAGGGCAGTAGGTATTGTAGAAATCCTGCGTAGTCTGATAGAAACAGAGAGGCAGGATTATTTGGGCTCTGAAAGTAAATCGTGTGAAAGTTATCACGGAGATTCCAAGATGAGCTGGGACTGATACAGGTTTTTTTTTTAACTTTACTAAAATGGGGGAAAGGGGGAAGATGGAGACGTGCTTTTAAGATTCTTGGTAGCATTATTTTCTGTTCCTGGAAGGCTCTTGTCTGTGACAGTGCTGTGTCTGAGGAGCAGAGGTGTGCACAAAGGCACAGAAAGGCTTTCAGGGCCATTCACTGCAATGACGTAGATCTCTCAGATCAAGAAGGAAACGTGTGCACAGGACAGCCTGTTGCTATTGAGTACTAACAACGTTAGATACACAGATTACTGAGTAAAAGGCTTTTCATGAGATGAGCAACCTCAACCCGTAGCCTGGAGTGGCAAGCATCCCACAGCCCGAGAAATGCCAAGTCCTGGCACCAAAACCCATCAACACCTCTAGTCTCTAAGCAATGCCTGGCCCTCCCCCAGCAAACGACTCACTGAGTTTGTGACCCAATGATATGCACACACAGAGCCCCAGAAACCCTTTTTTTGAATACTTAACCTCCTTAGCCAAGAAAACAACTAGGTAAGAAGACACCATGTTTTTGAGCAGGTCAGTTTGGGAGGTGTCCTGTCCCCCAATTTGCTGGCTCTGTGGGCTGTCCCTAATGCCTCTCTGTTGGAAGTAGTAGTGTGTGCTGACCCAGAGCAGGTGGCAGCAACCAAGACAGCAATGTCAATGTAGAAAATTACTTTAGCCTTTTCAAAGCCATTAACTTTTGGTCAAACTCAGTCAGTCCCGAACTTTGATGGGAGCAGTACTGCATCCTTCTGATGGTGGAAGTTAATCTCTGTGTTATTTTCCCTGCACCTTGAGAAGTGCAAAATATTGTCTGAAGACAAGATCATATTATTATAATCAATCTGGCTCATATTTCTTCCCACATGGTTGAATTTTTTATCCTTAAAGTATTTAGACCTCTGTTGTTAACCACAAAATGGGAAAGTTTAACAGTGGTTAGAATAAACTTTCCTGATTGATTTACACCCATCCTGGCTATATCCTTCTTGTAACAGACAACAGGATCTAACTTAGTGAAAGGAAAACAGAAACATGAGTTTGATTTTCTTCTGAAAGGCTTTGTGCAACCTTTAAGAGCACTTCCAGAGCCAGCTGTTAAGAGAAATTTTATCACATTGAAATTAAAGGATTAAAATTTAAAAAGAGCTCCTAGACAAGTCTGAAAATTTACCAAAACAGAAGAAACAGGGCAGAATGGGAAGAAAATATCCATTGTGAACACAGCAACACGTACTTCTAAAAATTGTGGAAGAGAGTGATGTTCTCCACAACCTTATAAGACACTTCTTCCTTTATCTGTTATGATTTGAGAAACAGAAACCATCTGAGTTGAATTTCATCTGTCTGGATTAAATAGGCTCTGCAGGAAGTTCTGTTTTCAGTCACATAACGTCAAGGATTACGCAGCATGCTTGTTCCCAACAGATCCTTTTGAATAAGCTTTGATTACCTTACATCAGGAAAGCCTGCTCACCCCAGTATCTGCTCTGCCCAAGGGGCATGATGTACTTAGGCAAATACATAATAATGAACAATTACAGAGTCCTGATACAGAGTCTTGATACCTGAATCTGTAGTTTATTGATGGAATCAGATCAGATGCTTAGAGCCTGCTTAGGCAAAGGAGGTTTTTTGCTAATGAAACTCCAGGTAAATCCTGCAAGGCCCTCAGGAGACCTCCAGGTAAATTTTACTCTGTTCCTGGCACCATTCCTCCTGATCCAGGCCCTGTTCAGCAAAGTGCATAAGTACATAAATATGTACCTGGAGCCAAAAGAGTAGATAAAGATAGGTCTGAAAATGAAGAGAGTTTTTTGTGCTTCTCCAAGGTATCAGGCTTGCTTGTGCCCAGGATAGATTGTGTGCTGCAAGTGTAGGAGCTGAGCTCTAGAGAGGTGTGAAAGCTGAGCTCTAGAGAGGTGTGAGAGCCACAGGTGATCTTTGACAGTGTAGCTGTTGCTGTAGCTGTTTGCATCAAGAAGAATTCACCAGGACAAGCCTGTGAACTTTGGTGGTTAAAATGTACTTCTGGTACCTCTTCTGCTTCCAGATCTGTTCTGATGACATCTGAGTGATGCAGAAGAAAGCCTCCGTTGAATATGAAGAAAACTTTCAAACAGCAGGTAAGAACATCATCCAGCTGCATCTTCCCACAGTCCATATTTCGGTGACCTTGCATCCATTTACCATCCATCACATATGTCAGTAATAGCACTTACCTCCTCTTGGCCACTTTCAGAGTAGGAACATCTATACCATCCCTGGTGAAGACTTGTTTTAACCTGTTCTTTAAGGTCACCAGTGGAAGGGGTTCAAGAAGCTCACTGCTTCCACTATTAGAAATATTTTTCTGATCCAAATATTGCTTGTGGCAGCATCAGTCAAATATGTTTTGCTTAATGTTACCAGACAGAAGAAGCTGGTTGCTGTTTGTAATCTGCTGTTGGATTTAGAAAGACTGCTACCCACTCCTTTCTCCTCAGCCCTCTCTTTTGCAGAGTAACTTATTTGTCTGCCATTCCTCCTGACTCAAATTCCTTAAACCTCCGTCATGGCTACCCATCCTGGACTGCAGCCAGATTTTGTTCAATTGGATTTAGCCCACAAGCCCAAGAGAGCAGAGTGAAATCACAGCCTGTGATATTCTTATTAAACACCTCAGAATACACTTTCTGTTTTATTTGACACCTCATCTTCCCTCTATCTTGTATAAAGTCACTCAGGGATGAGGTTGTGCTTTTCTTTTCTTTTTTTTTTTTTGGCTGAGGGGTTTTGTT
>VWYK01012424.1:0-20449 GCA_013399775.1 Semnornis frantzii
CTGCCATCCTGTGAGCCTGTGAGTTTCTGAACGTTTATCTTAGTTACATGAAGCTTAAAGGAGGGGCCCTGAGGATAATGGCTGTGAAGTTCCCCAAACACTTCCAGTGCATCAATTTTCATGCCAAATCCTCCTCTGGCACTGAAGCAGGATTTTAACAGCATGCATTGGTAGCCTAAGAAGCCATTTGAAGGTATCAAGGGATAATTCCACACTCTTTAAATATCAACAAATTTGTGCTGTTTGGAAAGCAGCAAAAACTACAAAGCATGAACTGGGTTAGTCTTGCCTAGCCAAGCATTACACTTCTTCACCTCAGAATTCAGCTCACAGTGTTATACACATCACCTATGCATGGGGTTAAGTGGCTAGAGAAGATGGAAACTCCTTTGGAGAGGTCTCACCCTGCCACACTGCTCAGCCACGGGTGCAAATGCTCTCAAAATGCACCAAAAATGCAGTATTCATTCAAGGATATTTTCATAGAATGGCTTGAGTTGGAAGGACCTTAAAGATCGTCCAGTCTCAACCCCTCTGCCATGGGCAGGGACACTTCCCACTAGCGCAGATTGCCCAAAGCCTCACCCAGCCTGGACTCTTCCAGGGATGAAGTGTCCACAATCTCCTGGGCAACCCATTCCAGTGTCTCACCACCCTCTGAGTAAAGAGCTTCTTAATATCCCATCTGAATCTCCCCTGCTCTGGTTCTAAACCACTTTCTAGACAACACCTTACACACCAAATAAAGGAGACCTTCTGAAAAGCCTTTTTTAAACCCAAAAATTTGGAGCAGACTTTGAAGCTTCAGAAACTTCCTAATAAAACTGAGCTTTGCCACCAAGGGAGGAGCAAGAAAAATGCAGAACAGCTGCAGACAGGAGGGCAGCAGCAAACACTCCACTCACCTGCACACTGCTTTTCTTAGTCCTACATTTAATAAGACAGTTCTTGAAGAGGAGAGCTCTGGTTTGTCTCCATACTCCTGCTTCTCTTGGAGCTCCTGGTGCCATTTTCCAGACTAAGACCAAAAAAAAAACACCAAACAAACAACAAATCCCAACACACCCCAAATCTCTATTAAATGACAAAACCATTTAAAAAGCAAAGTGCAGGCAGCTGTAGCATTCAACATACTCATACTTCAATATTTTCATATAAATAAATATTCATTTTCAGCTTTTTATATACAGAATCATAGAATGCTAAAGTTGGAAGGGACCTCAAGGATCATCCAGTTCCAACCCCCTGCCATAGGCAGGGACACCTCCCACTAGCACCGGTCACTCAAGGCCTCCTCCAACCTGGCCCTGAACCCCTCCAGGGAGGGAGCAGCCACAACCTCCCTGGGCAACCTGTGCCAGTGTCTCACCATCCTCACTGCAAACAACTTCCTCCTAACATTCACTTTCAATCTCCCCTCTGCCACTTCAAACCCATTCCCCTTGTCCTGTCATTCCCAGACCTTGTCAATAGTCTCTCCCCAGCCTTCCTGGAGCCCCCTTCAGATCCTGGAAGGCTACTCTAAGGTCTCCTGGAAGCCTTATATTAAATGCTTTCCAATATAGATGCTGGATGTCCATTACAAGAAGAAATTCCTAACACTCATTTCCAACAAACAGCACAGGGGAAGCTGGATGCAAGGGATGTCACCCAAAGGTAGGATCTGCTCTGGGTGAGCTCACCAAACCTGACCTATCCTGGGCTTATTTATCATTTTGCTACATCCAAATGACAAACCAAATGCATTTACCTCAGAGCACAATTCCAGTGTCCATCACATGGGCTCAGAGCAGGCAGCCAGACTGATGCTTTGGAAAACAAAAGCCATCCCACCCCAGGCAAACTGTTCAATTTACCGTGAGTAACCCCTTTCCATCCTGGAGCAGATCCAACAGGACTTGTTTTCATTATGCTGTTACCTTTTCATTAGGAAGCCTTCAAAGTGCTGCTGAACATAAACTTCTGGAAAAATTAATAAGTCAATAGGAAAAAACCCAAAATGTTCTTCCAGACCACATCCTGGCTTTGAGGAGACCTTAGAGAAGCCTTCAAGGATCTGAAGAGGGCTACAGGAAGGCTGGGGAGGGACTATTGACAAGGTCTGGGAATGCCAGGACAAGGGGAATGGGTTTGAAGTGGCAGAGGGGGGATTGAAAGTGGATGTTAGGAGGAAGATGTTTGCAGTGAGGGTGGGGAGACACTGGCACAGGTTGCCCAGGGAGGTTGTGGCTGCTCCCTGCCTGGAGGGGTTCAAGGCCAGGTTGGATGAGGCCTTGAGTGACCTGTGCTAGTGGGAGGGGTCCCTGCCTATGGCAGGGGCTTGGAACTGGATGATCCTTGAGGTCCCTTCCAACCGTCCCATTCTATGATTCTGTTGCAGCAGAACGTACCTGGTGAGGGACAGCAGGCTGGGGAACCACCAAGTTTCTACCTCCAGTTTTACTGTCCAAGGTTTGGAGTCAACCTACAGCTCTCTCCATTTCCTCACCTGCAAAGCTGAAACACAACCATGAGCTGCTCAGCAGCCACAGCAGAAGAACCAGCACAGGTCTGCTGAACACCAGCCCCTTCCAGCTCTCCAACTGCTCCAGTAATGTCCCAGCTGCTGCAACACCCACGTGTCACCAGTGAACAACTGAGTCATTTCTCAACGTTTCAGCCACAACAAAGCAGAGATTCTAAGAATTTACCCACATTCCAGGCTCTACAGCTCTTATCTCAAAAATGGGTTTGGTGACTGCACATTCCAAGCAGCTCTGCAGCAGGACCTGCTTTCTCTGTTATCTGTTAGACAACACACAGCTCAAGCTTCCTTCCCCAGCTGTATTTTCATATGGAAGTCTATTTTTGGAGTGCAGACATCATCTAACTAAAGAAACATATGAGGCTGCTCAGATGTCAGCACCGCTGCTACGAGCTGAGCTTCAGGAACTTCAAATGCACAAACTGCTCATAGGAACAGGCTCTGTGGGAGCCTGCATTTCTATGGCTGGAGGAGGGAAGGCAGGAGGGGAAAGGCATCTTCAAGGACCCCAACCTGCTGCTCAGGGTTTCCTTTGTTGGCTGTCAGGGTGTTTTGTGGAGCAGAAGGCCCACTGCAGCACAAGGACCCGTGTGGGACATAGCTTCAGCATCGCTGGAAGCAAACGCTGGGGAAGAGATCCCACCCAGCTCCTGGAGTGCTTCTGATAGAGTCATATTGAATCTACTCCAAAAATGGGGAAGAAAAAAAAAAATCCCAACAAGCAAAGTTTGTATTAAAAGAACTCCTCAACATCTAACCCTCAAAATGCTTCAACATCAACCTAATGACTAATTCTTGCAGGAGAAACACATTAACTCCTCCTCTGGATACTTTCAAACAAGAAGTGCTTCCAAATGCCTGCAGAGTGTTTCAAAAATAACCAAGAGCAGCAGCTACTGCTTAAAGGTTATAGAGAAAAACATGCTCACAGCATGCCCTGGCCAATGCTTGGACTTCTCTCTGCTTTCAGGAGCAGTTACAAGAGGAGCAGCTCCACCGAGGTGCTGCTTGAAGGTGCTGCACGGCTGCATTAAAGCAGCAACCCCTTCCCTTAGTCACACTGCTCTGTTTTATTGGAACCCAGGAAACTGGCAAAGCTGATTTCATCACATTCAATCACTTCATGCCAGCTACTGCTTCTGTCATCATTATTTTTCATTCAGTTATTAAAAAGAACCCCAAAACAAAACAGTAACACTTCCCACATCATCTCCCCTGGAACACCTCCATGTGTCAATGTACGGCACCTAGGTTGGAGGAAGGGTCGTTTGAAGGATGCTAATTAATTTGATTTCCCACCTGTCATCTCCACATAAGCTACTGAAGCTGCCTATTACACAACAAAGAACACTGAAGAATCGTCACTTGGATAATGAAAAACTGGAGGGGGGAGGGGGGAACAACAACAAACAAAACCCAACCAACACAAACCTTCCTAGAACCTCCAAAACAAGGAAAGTGAGCATGTAGGTTGTGAACAGAAAGAGAAGCTGCCAAGGCATTGAATGGAGTAATATTGGGCAAAATGAAAATGCTCTTAGCTTCCCGAAGTGTTATTCTCCCCCACACAACAGTTTAACCACTTCCTTATGATCCTGCACTGGCAGAGCAGGCTGAAGCACAGCTACGTGTGGGCACCTCGAGCAAAAGAATCTCAAGGGAATGATTTGATTTATATTTTTAATGCCACATGGGAGATGTTGGTGCTTCTTATAGGGGGAAATAAAGACCTGATGATGCCTGGGCATACTTCTACTGCCTTGCTTAACCAGCCATTAGCCTGAGAATGGTCTTCAAGGGTCAGTTTTTAAAGCCAAAAAAAGCCAAAAAACCAAACCAACCCAAAAGGAGGGGAGGGAGGATGAGCCTCAGCTGATCTGTGGTTTGAGGGGGAAATAAATACCTCCAACATATCAGTGAACAAGACTTGCAGAAGGATAAGAAAACAAGATTATTGATCTTGCTGAGAGAAGACAAACTCTGAGGCACTTTTCACTTGTCTTAAATTATTTAAACTAAATGCTTTACCTATGTATTTTCAAATATGGGCTTTATTTTGTTCCCTGACTCACAAGGTATACAGACGTGTCTCCGGCTGACCAGTCCCATGAAGCCCAGCAGCTGCAGACGTTTTTCCTCCTAACTCCGCGTTGTTTAATTGCAGGATAACGAGATAACACCGACCAGCACCTGAGCACGGCCGGGCTGCCCCCAGCGCAGCTTTCCCTGCATCCCGAATCGCTTCCACAGCATGCCCATCGCTCCCACTTCGTTCCCGGTTCAGCTCCCGGCGTATCCCCACCGCTCCCGCGGCACCCCAAATTTCTCCGCAGCATCCCCACCGCTCCCGCGGCATCCCAAATCTCTCCGCATCGCTCCGCGGCATCCCAAATCGCTCCTGCAGCATCCCCACCGCTCCCGCTTGGTTTCCAGCTCAGGTCCCGCAGGATGCCCATCGCTCCCGCCGCGCTCCCACTTCAGCTCCCGCTGCATCCCCAGCCTCTCCCGTAGCATGCACACCGCTCCTGCTGCGATCCCGCTTCAGCTTCCGCAGCATCCCCACCGCTCCCGCTGCATCCCTACCGCTCCCCAGGGACCTCGCAGGTCCTTGACTCCAGGCGGTGGAGGGACGACAGGGACACTCCTTAGCGTTTCTATTCCTCCCCTTTCCCCCCAGAAAACCCTTCCAATGCCGGCTCCTCACCATTTTTCGCCCATAAACACTCAGGCAACCCGAAGCGCTCACTCCGGAGCAATGACGCGCAGCGCCAGGTACAGCAAAACTCCTCCTCTTCCTCTCCTTTTTCTTCCCCTTCCCGTTTTATACACTTGGGGCGCAGGGGGGAGGATTTTCCTCGGCCCAGCCGCCGCCGTCTCGCCGCCAGTCCCTAGTCCCTGCCTCCACCCGCAGAGGGAGAACCGAGCCCCCCACCCCCGTTACTCACCAGCTCCGCTCCGGTGCTGCGGGACACACAGCGCAAGCCGCCCAGCGCTGGGGAGGAGCCGGGCAGCACCGGCAGCGCTCCCCGCCCCGGGGCGGAGCGAAACGGAGCCGGGCGGGGCGGAACAAACCCCCGCCAGGCGGCGCAGCCCTGCGGGACACGGGTGGGGTAGCCACACCCGCATCTTCCTCTCGTCGGGGCTCCGCTGTCCCAGCGGCTCTGCATCACCGGGACCCCGTCATCCCGGCGACAACCGAAGCCCCTGCCTCCGTCCCGAGCATACCCCATCGCCGGGACCTGCCCCTACCCAGCGGCTTCCCACCGCTGGCATATCCTCCGCCCCCTCCATTCGCGTAACCTCTCACAGCCCGGAGACACTCCATCACCAGGACGCCCTTCCAACCTGGACATCCTCCATGGTGAGGATCCCTCCCGTCCGGGGAACATCCCATCGCCGCGATCCCCTCCAATCCCGCGCACCGCTCCCTTCTCCCAGCGAACTTCCATCCCAGGGACACCCTCCTGGAGACGTCTCTCTCCTTTCAGGCATTTCAGTGCTGGAGACCCTCACCACTGCCAACACTTCCCACCCGTGGCTACTACCCCTACCATATCCCGGGGACCCTCTATCCTGGGGACACCCTTCCCCAAATCCCACTACAGCCCCAGCATGTCCTTGCTATGAAGTGGAGGAAAAGGGTTGGAAATATGTCCTGGAGATTTATGGTTGAGTGGGAGCTACCTTGATACCTCCTATGCTGCTGGCTCCTGCCCACATCCAGAAGGTCACCAGCATTTTATTGCATCACCCAAAACATAATGTAACATAATGTAATGTAGTGTGATGTAATATAATATAATATTAATAGAATATACAAAAAACGCTGCCTTGAATACAAATGCAGAATTCCCATCATTTCCATGTGCCAGCCTTGGTGGTTGGATGGTGCCTGGACGCTTCCCACCGAGTCACTCCCCCTCCAGGTCCTTCGCTTCAGCCCCTGAACAGCCTTTTGCTGACAAGTGGGATCTGATCCGCGCCCCCGAGCTCTCCACTATCCCGTTCCCGTCTCCGGGAGCGCAGTCGGACGTGCTCGCTTTCCTAAACGCCTCCTGCGCGTTGCTGGGCTGAAAACGAACCCCAGGGGTGCCACTGAGCATCTGGAATCCTGCAGCAGCAGCAGCGATGCCGCCTGTGTGCATGCTTGGGGCGAACCCCTGCAGCTCCCTGTGCTCCACCGAGGAGCGACCGCTTGGCTTCCCGCAGAGGAGCACCGCGGTCCGGTGGAGCAGGGTCTGAAATTCCTGGTCTGAGCTGGCTTTGTGCTCCTTGAGGAGCCGCACAAGCAGCAGCTGGAGAGCAGCTCTGTAACAACTGCATGGACTCAGCGTTTTCACCTGGGAAACAGATTAGGAGACTCTGTCTTCATTTGGAAAGGAGAAAAGGGCCTCAGTAGAGGAAAGCATGGTTTACAGGAGTGGATGTCATGGTCACGCAGAAGCATTCCCATTCCCACCTTTCCTTACAGCCAGGATTCAATACCCAGGACTCAAGCCCCAGCCCTGGTCCCAGCAGCCTTGTTAGGCACAGGCACCCTTTGCTGCAGCCTCAGAGCAACAGAAATCCCATGGGCAGCACAGGGAGGTTTTGGGTAGGAAGTTCTGGGGAAGCTTAACATAAACGTAACATAAACTTTCCTTAAACATAAGGAAAAACCTTCCTGTGATGGAGCCCAGGAGCAGGCTGCCCACAGAAATTGTGGTGTCTCCTTCTCTGGAGAGATTCCAAATCAAATGGGACATTGTGTTCCTGGGCAAGCTGGTCTGGGTAACACTGCCTTAGCAAGCAGGTTGGACTAGCTAAACTCCAAGGGTTCCTTCCAACTCCCCACCATGCTGGGATTCTGTGATTTGGTGGCAGGAGGTCGATTTTGAGGAGATTGCTTCTGGGTAGAAGGTTTTGGGAAGCAGGCTGCTTCCATAAGGCATTGCTCAAAAGTGGTGCAGCCCAGCACAGGTGGGTCCAGGCTTCTTCAGCTACCTGACACACAGAAAACTATCAAGTCCCACCCAGTCTTTACACTGGCAATTCCTTTAGAAGGAGAAACTGCCACCAGAGGGGTTTGCTTTAACTGAAAAGTTTCTATCATTAGTTTCCACCTTTAACAAGAGCATTAAAGTACTCTAATTAAATCATGCCCTTTAGTCTTGCCTACTGAATACTGAGGCAATACAATGGCATAACTTCAGCTTCAACAGAAAACCCTCAAAACTTCTTCTCTTCATCCATCCAGCATTAAACAGAAGAGAAGCCTGTCTGGGGATGGATTCTTCTGGTCACTTTGATGTTTGTTGTGGTCTCTGTTTACACTTCAAAAGTTTTTACTACTCCTATTCATCTTCTAACTGCAAGGTTTTGGAGTCCTTGCAGTTTAGGGCATTTTGGCACAGCAGGTTCACACTTCTGCTCACGTCAAACCTTGTCCCACACAGCCTGGGGTCTCCAACACTACCCCACCCCAGCACAATCCACAGAGAGGGAAAGCAAACGGTCTGCATGGAAGAAGTTTTGTGTGTGGGTGCTGCAGAACACCAGGCTGTGCCATATGGGATGCTCACAGCACCTAAACCAGACCTTACTGCCGGGTGGGTGAGACACTCACGGTGCTGGCTGCTGCTGCAGCCAGAGATCCACCACACAGCATCCTCAGTACAAGAGTCAAACCCAACACACACCATGAGGAGAGCCTCCAGAGAGTAATTATCACCTGAAGTACTGCAAGGCTTTTCATCTTCAAAGTGCAGCAAAACCACCACCTAATTAACTTTTACAACAGCCCTGTACACTCAGGTACCTTAAACATAATCTCCACTTACAGATACAAAAAGCCAAGGGTGATGTAATTTGTTTGAGGCCAAAAGGAGTCTACGTCTGAGGTGGGGATGGGTACAAGCAGCGGGCACCAGAAACCTGTCCAACTTACACTTCTGAGCAAGCAACTTGAAAGACAGAGAAAGCAATTTCACCTCTTTAACTGAAGATCTGAGCAACTCCACCCAGGCAGCAGCACGGAATGCTGGCGAGCTGCGTGATGGGTGCACGAAGGTTTGGTAGGTACAGACGAGTCCATTTGCTTCAGGTTTCTACTTATCATGGGGAGGCTTCCACTTCTGCAGCAGAGATCTCTCCAGCAGCACCAAAGCCAAAACCAAACCAACCCAGCACCTGGCAAAACAACCCAGCAAAGGCAGCAGTCTGGGATGTTTACACCGTTGCTGGAAAGTTTGGGATGTCTCTTCCTGCTGCTCAGGAGTTGGGCACAAACATGCTCCAGCTGACAGAGCTGTTGTGTAAACTGAATGATGTGAGCTTAGTAACAACAGGTGAAAGCAAAGCACCTGGGAAAAGCAACTCTGAGCTGAAATTCTTGTAAAAACCCAAGAATCAAGGAGGGGGTGCTGGAGATCAGTGGGCTGATGTGACAGTCCCAGTCTGATGGATTCCAATGTGGCAATGTGGGCTGGGGACTTCCACACCTGTTGACAGAAGATGTGATTCTGTGGTCTTCAAGATCCTTTCCAACCAAAAGTGTGGAGTCCTGCACATGGGAAAGAACAATCTCATGCATCAGTATAGGTTGGGGCCTGACCTGCTGGAGAGCAGTGAAGGGGAGGACTTGGGAGTCCTGGTGGCTGCAAGGATGGTCATGAGCCAGCAGTGTGCTCTGGTGGCCAGGAGGGCCAATGCCATTCTGGGGTGGATTAGAAGGGCTGTGGTTAGTAGGTCCAGGGAGGTTCTTCTCCCCCTCTACTCTGCCCGGGTGAGGCTGCATCTGAAGTATTGTGTCCAGTTCTGGGCCCCCCAGCTCAAGAAGGACAGGAGCTGCTTGAGAGTCCAGCACAGAGTCATGAAAATGATTAAGGAAGTTGAACCTCTTCTTTATGAGGAGAGCCTGAGGGATCTGGGGCTTGGAGCTTGGAGAGGAGGAGACTAAGGGCTGACCTCATTCATGGTTATAAATATGNGTGATGCTGCTCTGGCAGGGGGGCTGGACCAGAGGAGCTTTGGAGGTCTCTTCCAGCCCCTGACATTGTAGGACTCCATGCAAACAATGCTGCGATTCCATGCCCACATCAGAGCAGGCTCTATTTCTTGCAATCAAATACAGGAGGTTCTGCTCAGCCTTTCCAGGGAAGGCTAGAGAGAGGAGATGGAGTTTAGCATCAGGATAACAACTAGCTGGCCAGAGCCATTTACCCTGGAATGTCACTCCAGTGGACGTGGCCATTCTGTCCCCCGTGGCTGTTATGCGGCAGCTGGCAAGCCTGCGCCTGCTCTGCCTGCCCTTCCCCTTCAGCAGAGCAATGCTGGAATGATTTTGAGCAGTGATGCAGAAGCCTCAGGTAAACAGCTGCTCCTTGGCTGCTTCTCTCTTTATCCAAGCTTTGCAGAGTCCCTTGAGAACCAGACGCCTGCCACCTAAACTGCTCAGATTCACATACAGACAGAACCAAATGATTTTACATTTTCCTTTGGCTTTCCCATCTGCTTATTAACTGACTCGAGGCCTGCTCCCGACCATTTCTTCTTCCTGCTTAAATCCATTCTTCTCATCTAAACGGCTGGCTCAGGCTTTGTGCCCTTCTTTGCTGCAGATGCTCTCCTGACCTCGGGTATGTTGCTGTTACAAAGGAGATGGAGCAACCACAGCCTCCTTACACTGGGATCCCTTCCTCTACAGCATCTAAGGCTGTACCTGCACTTTCCAGAAAGCAGAAACAGTAAAAGACAACCACCAGCATTCACCCTGTAAAACACCATGCAGAGGACACACATGTCCTTACCAACACACAGCTCCTCTTGCATCCAAACTGGTGGCCCCAAGCCCCCTGAGCTCACAATTCTCTTGAAGCCAAGCTGCAGGTTTTCTGCCTCATGCCAGCATCCTGCCTCTTCACTGCTGAGGCTCTGCACTGAAAAAAACTGCTCTTTTCTTTCTTGCAGAGATCATTATTAGAGACTGTGCTGGGCAGAAGCAAATTACAGGTGAAAAACCTATTTCCTCATTGTGTCCTGCTTCTATTTGGAGAGAGCATTTCCTGAGTGGCCAGCACCTCAGCAGGGCACAGGCGAGGAGAACAAAACCACACTGATGTGGCTCCTGCCTTTTTTCATTATGGTGAGTTTTGTTCAGCTGTGAGGCAGCATCAGTCCATCATTAGGAGCATCAGGGGTGCCTGGGCCAAGCAGAAAATGCTGCTGGCTCACTTCACCTGCTGTGGTTTCATCTAGATTGAGACAAAATAAAAAAAAACAAACAGGTGGTCTTTAATATTTTTTGATGTAATTAATCAGACAAGTTGCCACCAAGAGTTAAAGGCATTCTCAGAAATCAGGTAGCTTTGTCCATAAGCAGCCTCCAGAGCAAAGGTGGTGGTTTATAAGACAAGAGAGCAGGCTTTAGAGAGGAGATGTGCTTCCACACTAAGAGGAATTATGTGTTTGCATCAATAAAGCTGCCTAAAAGCACAAGGATGATGCAGTTGCACCAAACACCCAGATCCTCCCTGCTACATCAGAGCACTTAAATTTACAGACCTGCCTCTTTCTGGGAGCTAAAAGGAGCCTGTGCAAACCCCAACTCCCCTCAACGTGCAGTGCTCAAAGCCCCCAGCTGAGATGGGTGCTCTGCCACCATCAAAGCCATGAGCTCTTTGCCACCCAAAACCTCCCTTGATACTCAGGAGCAGGGCAGGGTTAGAAAGTGTAGGCTAATCTCAAATAGCAATTCAGACCCAGGTTAAACCCTGCTGAGAATTGCAGCATTTTTGGGTGTTTTTTTTGCACCTGTATAAATGGTGATGCAAAAAACCAGGTTCCTTAGGACTCAGATTTGCTCACAGCTTGCAAGGCATAAATTTTGCCCCATGCCCTTAGCCACCTTCTAAAACAACATTCAAACTGGCTCAAAGCACAATTCCACACAAGAAATTTCAGTCTTGGCCTAAGACTTGGCACCGAGACTTTCAGCCCAGAATAGACTTCTATGAGAAGTTAGAAACCTCTGAAAAAAAACACCCAAGTTCTCTAAATGAAGCATGAAGAGTACAGTTCTGGAGCCCCCAGCACAGGAAGGACTTGGAAGTGTTGGAGCCAGTCCAGAGGAGGCCACCAAGATGCTGAGCAGCAGCTCTGCTGTGAGGACAGGCTGAGAGAGTTGGGGCTCTGCAGCCTGGAGAAGAGAAGGCTTCCAGGAGACCTTAGAGTAGCCTTGCAGGATCTGAAGGAGGCTCCAGGAAGGCTGGGGAGGGACTATTGACAAGGTCTGGGAATGACAGGATGAGGAGGAATGGGTTTTAAGTGTCAGAGGGGAGATTGAAAGTGGATGTTAGGAGGAAGTTGTTTGCAGTGAGGGTGGTGAGACACTGGCACAGGTTGCCCAGGGAGGTTGTGGCTGCTCCCTGCCTGGAGGTGTTCAAGGCCAGGTTGGAGGAGGCCTTGAGTGACCTGTGCTAGTGGGAGGTGTCCCTGGCTATGGCAGGGGGTTGGAACTGGGTGGTCCTTAAGGTCCCTTCCCAACTTACCATTGTGTGATTCCATGATTCTTAACATCAGAGGCAGAGGATGCAAGGGTAATATATATACATGGTATGGAATGCATATAGAGTCCTGTAATTAGTCACTTTGGTACACACACAGACTCATTCTGGTCATGAATGATACCTCCTGTTTGCAGCAAAAATAAGAGCCAAAATGTCTATTTTAAATCAGCACAGTTCAAAAGAGGCAAATGTGCCCCAGTGCTGATGGGAATGTGGTAGACACCAGGAATTTTTCATCATGCATGGCAGCATCCCCCAATCCAGCAGCTGTCCCCTGCCAGCTCTGTGCCCTTCCCAGTGAATTTTGCTCTAAAGGGTATGAAAAATGATTTCCCACTTTAGAAAGCTCTGCTGGCTAACTCTGCATCACAGAGTTACACGTCACTTACACAAAATTATGCTTCCTGATGCCGGGCCAGTAAAAATATCCCTTCAGACAGAGGCTACTACCTGTCCTTATTTAGCCCTGCTTTTCTCAGAATCTCACTTTTGGAGCTGCTCAACCTCGTTCAAGCATGTTGGAGAACATTTTTTGGAGTGGATTCCTCTTCCTTCTCCTTCCTCTGCCTGGCTGCTGGTGTCAGCTTCTAGCTTTGAATATTTGGGCCTCTTTTTGCTTTGAATCCTCCACGCCAGGAGTTTTCAGGTGTCTCCCAGCAAATCTCAGCTGGTCAGGACAGCATTGCATTCACACCCAAACATTCATCTGGTGCCAACAGAGGTGGAGTCCAATGCAAAGCAGCACAGAGCTCACAGCCACCTTCCCCCTCAGTGCCCAAGCCCCACTGATGCTGTTTCCACCAAGCCATCCAAATCTGTGAAGATGTTGAACTCAAACACCACATCCCAGGCTTTTGACAAACTCCTCAGATGTATTCACAAAGAAAACCAGTTCCAGTAATGAACTCCAGACCCTGCCATCCTGGGAGCTACATGAATACCATTAAGGTTTAGCAACCATCTTGGCAAAAACTCAGGTGGAGGTTGTGCACACTGAGTAATAAAGACCATTCTTACCCATGAGAGCTTACAGGTAACTCTACTCTGGCAGCAAAGACCCTGTCTGCAGGCAGCCCTTGGATCCCACCACGACTCAGGACCCTCGTGCAGGAGCCAGGACACTGCTGATGCCAAGAGCAGTGCAGAAGCATCTTTGTGCAAGGGTCTGCACTGAGGGGGAATCCAGAGCAATCAGTCATTTGTGGTTGAGCCCTTAACTGGGTAAGCCTGCAGCTCATTTTACCGAGGGGGGGAAAAAAAACGGAATTACAGTGCACTGAAGGAGTCAGGGAAAACCAGGGAGAAACAAAGTCCAAAGTCCAGAGCAGTGTCACCACGTGAGAGAAAAGCCAACTCCAGGCAGCGAGAGACATGGAGCAGGGATTGCCATCTGCTGGGCCAAAGGTTGTGCCTCCAGCTACACCCAGACCACAGCAACACAGCAGTGCTGTGGAGCTGGTGACTCTGGCTCCTGATGGTCCTGCCCCCACCTCTACCTGCCTGGGCAAGAGGGAAAATCATTTCCCAGAGGGCAGCTGGCTGGTGTTTATCTAATGCAGCTGAAAGGTGTCTTGATTGCAGAGAACTCTGAAGGATGTCTATTAGATGGAGATTGGAAATTCTTTACAGTGAATCACAGAATCATGCAGGTTGGCAAATCCCCTCAGGATCACCCAGTCCAACCTAGAACCTTACTCTCCAAGATTTACCATAAATCATATCCCTAAGCACCACATCCAAATGACCCAAAAGACCCACAAACAGGGTGGTGAGACACTGGCACAGGTTGCCCAGGAAGGCTGTGGTTGCTCCCTCCCTGGAGGTGTTCAAGGCCAGGCTGGATGTGGTATTGAGCAACCTGGTCTTGTAGATGTCCCCACCTGTGGCAGGGGGTTGGAACTAGGTGATCTTTAAGGTCCCTTCCAACCCAACCCATTCTGTGGTTCCACAAGTCATTCAATCATCTTAAAGGTCTTTTCCAACCCAAATGATTCCCTGCCTTGAAATGCTCTCTGAGCCCTTCGTGCAGTGCATGTGGTGCTTTCCTTAGCCTTGTGAAAGGGCTCAGGCATTGGCGGATGGGCACAATTTAGAGCAGTCTGAATATGCTTTGTTGCTCCTGCTCTTGGGATGAAGCCAACTTCAACTGCTGCGTATTCAGATGCTGCCTGGTGAGTGACATGCAGATCTTAACCACCACAGAGACTAAAGGTTGTAGATATGACTCTAAAAGATATTTAACCACTCACTCACCCCAGCACAGCAGTCACAAGGCCATGAGCACAGAGCCTGTGGCATGATGTCAGGCTGGGGATGTACACAGGGGAGGGAAAGGACCTAGGGTCAGCAGTGCAAACCCAGCAAAGCACAAAAGGGCTGGAGTGGAGGCTGAACTAAGTGCTCACAAAATGCCTCAAGGATGCATTTTGGTCCATTAGTTTCACCCAAGTAAACAAAGAGCCTACTATATACATATCTCCAGGCACGGGGCAGGGAGGGGAGGAAATCCAAGCAGCAAAAATGCAAACAGTATTTTCAGCATTCAACCCCACACCAGCAGCCAAGGAAGAAGCAGCCAGAACATGCCAAACCTAAGCTGAGTGATGAAGGAACAGGACCTCTGATGGGGGCTTTCTGCACGGTCTCAGGTGACATCTCAGGACAGCAGCACAGCAAAAAAGGTGACTGTGGAAAATGCACCTGGGCAAGAGCTTTTTTCAGAAGAGACAAAACCATCACCAAGAACATGACTGTGAGTCTCAGGAGGAGGGATGTGGCATGGAAGATGTACCACAGCAGGACAGCTTTTCCCCCCAGCCTCCAAGTGGACACTGCACTTCAAGCCATGGTTTAATGGCCATGGTGGTCTCAGGTTGAAGATGGTTGCACTTGATCTTAGAGGTCTTTTCCAACCAAAGCAATTCTATGATTCTATGATTTCCAGGGGTCTGAGGCTGCTTTAGGTCATTAACTTCACATTGAAAATAGATCCTGTCTGGCTCCTGCACACCATGGCTCTTCACCTCCATCTCTGCCCCTCTTCTTTAGGTTAGCAGCCACCAGCATCATCCTCAACCCTCCTGAAGAGCATGCTCAACCCATTATTATTATCTGGACAGATTTGCAGCTCTCAGACCTCATTATTACCTAGGTTACTAAGCTGAAAGTAGCTTTTATTTGCTGGACTCTGCAAGTAAATAAATCCCAACCATGAGCTCAAGCTCACGTTTATGAGCTGCCACTGCACTTCTGGGGTGATTTTATCCTCTCTGCACTCCCCAGCTAAAGTCACAAAGAGAGTCATCACCAACCAGCCCACCCTGGGTGCACCAAGGCAGGGCAGTTTGTTTAACTTCTGCCAACCCCAACGTCCTCTTGGGCTTTTTAGCCACCTACTTGATATTTAAAAAATGCGCTAGGAACTAAGGGCTGCAGGAGAAAGCACTCGAGGAGAAGGAGACAGAGGAAGGTCAGACAGAAGGTAAGAGGTAGCTGAACTCTCAGGGATTGTATCTGGCTTTCAAAACGCTGGCAGCCTGCAATTCCCTTTAAACTGGGGAACAAAGGAATGCAGGATATGGCCAGGCACCATTCAGGCTGCTGAAGAGCAGATGGTCTCTGCTCCCAGCAGTGCCTCGTGTTCATTGTTTCTCACCTCCTCTCTCCTCAAGCTGTATTCTCCTCCCCAGCATCTGCACCCACTGTTTGTTTTGGCTTTTCTTCAAGCTTCTTGCCCAGGCATCCCTTTCTTGCAGCTTGGTCCTTCTTGTCTTGGAGAATTTTCTATGTTTTTTCTTCATCTCCTGAGCCTTGTCTGCCTGTCCCCCAGCAGGGAGAGTCTTCAGTGGGCTTATTCCTACTATTTTTCATCTTCAGCTTGGTGCTGTGAGAGCACAGAACCTCAAGAGCATCAGGGAAATGGCTGGTGGTTGCATGTCCATGTGCAATCTCTGCTTCTCCCTGGGGGCTGACCACTACCTCAGCTGAAAAATGATGGCAGATTTCACAGGATGCTGCTCAGGGGATGGGATCACACCAGAAAACATGATTTTCTTACCTGTTTTTTCTAAAAGCCATCATTACACCCTCTCACAGGACAGACCAAACCAAGCCATGCTGAACTCACTCCAAAATATCCTTCCTTCTCTCCAGCTCCCATTCCCATGAAGGGAGGCAAAGGCTGGAAGCAGCAGAACCCAACAAAACCATGAACCAGAACTGAAGGAAATCAAAATGGCCACTGGGTCTTTCTGCAGAGGTCCTGCTGGAGCCTGTCCCATCTCCTGCTCCATGGAAGCTGGCTCACCAAGCTCCTCTTGCTCTGCTCTATTACCTCCTTTACAAAGCACATTGCTTTTGGAAGATCTCACTTCCCAGGCACGGTGACTTCTGTCCATCCCTGCACTGGGTTCTCATCCAAAACACACAACAGCTTCAGAGCAATAGCTACAGCACCCTCACACCATTTGACACGCTGGGAAAACCAGAGTTTGAAGCCCCCCAAACCTGGTCTTTGTGTTCAAGGATGTGCAAGGAGGTACCAGAGGTATTTCAGACACTGTTTCACTGCTTTTGCTTCTGTTTCATCTTGTCTGTGCTTCCAACAGCTATAAACTGGAGCGCTGGAACAGGCTGCCCAGGGAGGTTGTGGAGTCTCCCTCTCTGGAGATATTCAAGAACCATCTGGATGCATTCCAGTGTGATCTGCTCTGGGTGATCCTGCTCTGGTAAGGGGGCTGGAACAGATGAGCTTTGGAGGTCCCTTCCAGCCCCTGACATTCTATGATTCTACAAAACCACACATGGCTGGGTTTTCCAAACAATTTGTAGTGAGGGAATGAGTGGAGTCATCATCCCTGGAGATGCTTAAATGATGTGTGGACCTGGTGCTTAGGGACATGGCTTAGTGGTGACCTTGGAGTGCTCGAGGGTCTCTGTGAACCAGGGAAGAAGAGATCCCTCCCCACTGAGATGCAAGGGAATGAAACATATAAACACAGGGAACAGTCTTGGGAGGGTGAAAGAGGACAACTTGGAAAAAGTGCACCCCTGGAGCTTGCTGTTGTTTGGGGACAGAGCTCTGGGACTAATTTGCTGCCCTGCTGCTTATCCCCCAGCCGTAACCACCCAAACCCGAGCCTCTGTGTTTGCACTGGCCAAACCCAACCCACGGCAGGGCTGCCCTTCCCAGTGCCCCCTCATCAAAGGGAGTGCTGGGAAGGGAGTCATGCCTGAAACAAATACATATTTTGGTGTAAATCTCCTGTTTACAAAGGCAGAGGGGGAGAGTTTTTCCCAGCCATGCCCTGAAACCGCAGCGTGTTCGTCCAATGCTCGCTGCAGCGAATTTGTTTCTTAGCAATGCAAAAGGAAGCTGGGAGGAGGAATAAACAACCCCCGGCACATGGAACGTTTGAACAACTACAGAGAGAACCAAGGGGGAAAAAAATGTCATGGCAGACCCAGATGTGGAAATCTGCTCTCGCTGTTCAGGCCTATGGATTCTCCCAGCAGTAACTCCCCCCACAGAATTGATATCACAGAGTGAAAGTGACCTCTGCAGATGACAGGCTCAGAGGATGTCAGGGGTTGGAAAGGACCCAAAGAGATCATTGAATTCAACTCCCCTGCCAGAGCAGGGCCAGACAATCTATCTCAGGTCACACAGGAACACATCCAGACAGGCTCCAGAGAAGGAGACTCCACAACCTCTCTGGGCAGCCTGTGACAGTGCTTCCGAGAGCATAGTCAAGAAGTTCCACCTTGTGCTGAGGTGGAACCTCCTGTGCTGCAGCTTCCATCCATTGCTCCTTGTCCTATCCCAGGGAGCAAGTGAGCAGAGCCTGTCCCACCCTCTCCTTGACGCCCACTCCTCAGATATTTATAAACATGAAGATATTCCCTGACGAGTGCAGGAAAGGGTTTGGATGAGATGACCTTTAAGGTTCCTTCCACCCAAACCGATCTGGGATTCTGTGATCCCGCAGGGGCCACAAAAGGTACCAGCCCCCAGGGCAGCCCCCAGCCTGCCATGTCCCCAGCTCCCCAGACACACTGCCTGGTCCTCCTGAGACTTGTTCACCAGCTGAACTCCACACAGCCTCCAACCCTTGGCACACGAACCATGGTGCAGCACATGATGGACAAGCCTCTGCAGGCCCCAGGATCAGCCCAGACACGTTAAAGCTGGCAGAAAATTCCCCTCAGCACTACCAGGGTGCTGAACAAGGGTGTCCTAATTCCAAGGAAGGCATCCCAGATCCTTACATGCCTTTGGGGAGAAGAAAGAGGGAAAACATAAAACACAATTACAACTGGCACTGTGCTCTCTGTTGGGTGCCAGCAGCATGACATAGGGATTTTTCTGGGCTGTACCTGCTTGTGTGTACCACAAGGGCAACATGGAGCACCTGGGACACAGCAAGAGTCATGGTTGAGGCTCCAGGAACCTGCGGCAAACAAGGACTCCATCCTCCATGGGAAAAAGTGCCTTACAAGCAGCAAGCTGTTGCTCTGGGCATGATGGATGACCTAACAGTGACCCAGAAGAGGCTGGATCAGCAGGCACACGTTAGTGGGATGAGCTTCAATGTGGCCAAGTGCTGTACTTTGGTCATGACAACCCCAGGGATGCTCCAGGCTTGGGGAGGAGTTGCTAGAAAGCAGTGGAGAAGGACTTGGGGGTGGCCCTGGCCAACAGCTGGCTGAAGATGAGCCAGCTGTGCCCAGGTGCCCAAGAAGCCCAACAGCATCCCGGGCTGTCAGCAATTAGTGTAGCCAGCAGGACCAGAGAAGTGATTGTCTCCCTGTATTTGCCAGTGGTGAAGCTGCACCTCAAATACTGTGTTCAGTCCTCACTCCAAGAAGGGCACTGAGGTGCTGAGGAATGCTCAAAGAACAACAAAGCTGGTGAAAAGTCTAGAGCTAAGTGAAGTGGCTTGGAGATCCTGGGGTTGTTTAGCCCAGAGAAAAGGAGGCTGAGGGAGACCTTCTGGCTCTCTACACGCCCCTGAAAAGAGGCTGGTGCCTGGCTGTGACAGGACGACAGGGAATGGCTCCCTGGGTCCAACACTGCCCCAGCCGTGGCCATCGCACCACGTTCCCTTCCAGCTGCTGCCCAAGACCCAAAGCCTTCCCTAGTCTCAAAAGAATGCAAGGATGCCAATGGGAATTGTTTGCATTGGGTGGCTGCCACCTGCCCCCTGCACCTGGTGTCACAGAACAGGCAGCACCAGCTCCTGTACCCTGGGCGCCCAGGACCTGCGGAGCACACAGCCAGGGCACAGGCAGGGTCCTGGCTCCCTCCCAGCGAAAGCAGTTTGAGGAACGAAACGGGGACCCAGCACCACCCTGCGACCTCCATGTGCCACCCCAAAACCCAAGGCGGGCACTGCTCTCGCTGTTACATGCCACTTGTGCAGCCCCTCAGGTCCCTGCAAGCTCCGCGGGTGCATGCCTCATGCCACGCAGCCCCCACGCAAGCTCCGCGGGTACACCCTTCATTCCACAGCCTTCTTGCAGGCTCCGCGGTTGCACCCTTCATTCCACACAGCCTTCTTGCACGCTCCGCGGGTGCACCCCTCATGCCACGCAGCCCCCGCGCAAGCTCCGCGGGTGCACCCTTCATTCCACGTAGCCTCCGCGCAAGCTTCCCTTTCCCCACGCAGTTTCCACGGGCTCCACTGCAGTTGCTACTTTCCCAGCACAGCCTCCGCGCGCTCTCCCCTTTCCTTGTGCAGCCTCCGCGCAGGTTCTGCGGGATCTCCCCTTTCCCCGCACAGTCTCTGCACACACTCCCTCTCCTCGCGCAGGCTACGCGCTCTCCGTCCCTCTCCCCGCGCAGGTTCTGCAGGATCTTCCCCTTTTCCCGCACGGCCTCCGCGCTAATTCTGCGGGATTTCTCCCCTCCCCGCACAGCCACCGCACACACTCTCCTTCCCCGCGCAGGTTCTGCGGGATCTCCCCTTTCCCCGCACAGTCTCTGCACACACTCCCTCTCCTCGCGCAGGCTACGCGCTCTCCGTCCCTCTCCCCGCGCAGGTTCTGCAGGATCTTCCCCTTTTCCCGCACGGCCTCCGCGCTAATTCTGCGGGATTTCTCCCCTCCCCGCACAGCCACCGCACACACTCTCCTTCCCCGCGCAGGTTCTGCGGGATCTCCCCCTCTCCCCGCATAGCCTCCGCACACACNTCTGCGGGACCCCCCCCTCCCCCCGCATAGCCTCCGCACACCCTCTCTCTCCCCGCGCAGCCTCCGCACACACTCCCCCTCTCCCCGCACAGCCTCCGCACACGCTGCTTCTCCCCGCGCAGGCTCCGCGGGCGCACAGGCGGCACCGCCCCCTGCAGGCGGCCGCCGGACTCCATCCCCCAGCCGGCCC